>CM065593.1:194733566-194772780 GCA_033119425.1 Bufotes viridis | reverse complement strand
TTCAGTAGTGGCTGGCAAAGTATAATAGTGTCCGCCTAAACATATATTTTGTTCTGGGGTGAAATTCAATTGCCAAAATAGCAATACCATAAATCTGGTGTCACAGCTGTGGCTGGCCAAGTATAATATTGTCCGCCAAAACATATATTTTGTTCTGGGGTGAAATTCAATTGCCAAAATAGCAATACCATAAATCTGGTGTCACAGCTGTGGCTGGCAAAATATAATATTGTCCTCCAAAACATATATTTTGTTCTGGGGTTAAATTCAATTGCCAAAATAGCAATACCCTGAATCTGGTGTCCTAGCTGTTGCACACCAAGTGTTAATCTGTCCGTAAAAGGGTATATTTTGTTCTGGGGTGATATTCAATTGCCAAAATAGAAATACCCTGAATCTGGTGTCCCAGCTGATGCAGGCCAAGTGTTAATCTGTCCATAAATGGGTATATTTTGTTCTGGGGTGATATTTAATTGCCAAAATAGCAATACCCTGAATCTGGTGTCTCAGATGTTGCAAGCCAAGTGTTAATCTGTCCGTAAAAGAGTATATATTGTTCTGGGGTGAAACTCAATTTCCAAAATTGCAAAACAATAAATCTGGTGTCACAGCTGTGGCTGGCAAAGTATAATATTTTCCGCCAAAACATATATTTTGTTCTGGGGTGAAATTGAATTGCCAAAATAGCAATACCCTGAATCTGGTGTTCCAGTAGTGGCTGGCAAAGTATAATAGTGTCCGCCAAAACATATATTTTGTTCTGGGGTGAAAGTCAATTGCCAATATAGCAATACACTTAATCTGGCATTCCAGTAGTGGCTTGCAAAGTATAATAGTGTCCGCCAAAACATATATTTTGTTCTGGAGTGAAATTCAATTGCCAAAATAGCAATACTCTGAATCTGGTGTCACAGCTGTTGCAGGCTAAGTGTTAATGTGTCCGTAAAGGGTATATTTTGTTCTGGGGTGAAATTCAATTGCCAAAATAGAAATACCCTGAATCTGGTGTTCCAGTAGTGGCTGGCAAAGTATAATAGTGTCCGCCAAAACATATATTTTGTTCTGGGGTGAAATTCAATTGCCAAAATAGCAAAACCATAAATCTAATGTCACAGCTGTGGCTGGCAAAGTATAATATTGTCCGCTAAAACATATATTTTGTTCTGGGGTGAAATTCAATTGCCAAAATAGCAATACCCTGAATCAGGTGTCTCAGCTGTTGCAGGCCAAGTGTTAATCTGTCCGTAAAAGGGTATATTTTGTTCTGGGGTGAAAATCAATTGCCAAAATAGCAATACCATAAATCTGGTGTCACAGCTGTGGCTGGCAAAGTATAATATTGTCCGCCAAAACATATATTTTGTTCTGGGGTGAAATTTAACTGCCAAAATAGCAATACCATAAATCTGGTATCACAGTTGTTACAGGCCAAGTGATAATCTGTCGATAAAAGGGTATATTTTGTTCTGGGGTGAAATTTAATTGCCAAAATAGCAATACCATGAATCTGGTGTTCCAGTAGTGGCTGGCAAAGTATAATAGTGTCCGCCAAAACATATATTTTGTTCTGGGGTGAAATTCAATAGCCAAAATAGCAATACCATAAATCTGGTGTCACAGCTGTGGCTGGCCAAGTATAATATTGTCCGCCAAAACATATATTTTGTTCTGGGGTGAAATTCAATTGCCAAAATAGCAATACCATAAATCTGGTGTCACATCTGTGGCTGGCAAAATATAATATTGTCCTCCAAAACATATATTTTGTTCTGGGGTTAAATTCAATTGCCAAAATAGCAATACCCTGAATCTGGTGTCCTAGCTGTTGCACACCAAGTGTTAATCTGTCCGTAAAAGGGTATATTTTGTTCTGGGGTGATATTCAATTGCCAAAATAGAAATACCCTGAATCTGGTGTCCCAGCTGTTGCAGGCCAAGTGTTAATCTGTCCATAAAAGGGTATATTTTGTTCTGGGGTGATATTTAATTGCCAAAATAGCAATACCCTGAATCTGGTGTCTCAGATGTTGCAAGCCAAGTGTTAATCTGTCCATAAAAGAGTATATATTGTTCTGGGGTGAAACTCAATTTCCAAAATTGCAAAACAATAAATCTGGTGTCACAGCTGTGGCTGGCAAAGTATAATATTTTCCGCCAAAACATATATTTTGTTCTGGGGTGAAATTGAATTGCCAAAATAGCAATACCCTGAATCTGGTGTTCCAGTAGTGGCTGGCAAAGTATAATAGTGTCCGCCAAAACATATATTTTGTTCTGGGGTGAAAGTCAATTGCCAATATAGCAATACACTTAATCTGGCATTCCAGTAGTGGCTTGCAAAGTATAATAGTGTCCGCCAAAACATATATTTTGTTCTGGAGTGAAATTCAATTGCCAAAATAGCAATACTCTGAATCTGGTGTCACAGCTGTTGCAGGCTAAGTGTTAATGTGTCCGTAAAAGGGTATATTTTGTTCTGGGGTGAAATTCAATTGCCAAAATAGAAATACCCTGAATCTGGTGTTCCAGTAGTGGCTGGCAAAGTATAATAGTGTCCGCCAAAACATATATTTTGTTCTGGGGTGAAATTCAATTGCCAAAATAGCAAAACCATAAATCTAATGTCACAGCTGTGGCTGGCAAAGTATAATATTGTCCGCCAAAACATATATTTTGTTCTGGGGTGAAATTCAATTGCCAAAATAGCAATACCCTGAATCAGGTGTCTCAGCTGTTGCAGGCCAAGTGTTAATCTGTCCGTAAAAGGGTATATTTTGTTCTGGGGTGAAAATCAATTGCCAAAATAGCAATACCATAAATCTGGTGTCACAGCTGTGGCTGGCAAAGTATAATATTGTCCGCCAAAACATATATTTTGTTCTGGGGTGAAATTTAACTGCCAAAATAGCAATACCATAAATCTGGTATCACAGTTGTTACAGGCCAAGTGTTAATCTGTCGATAAAAGGGTATATTTTGTTCTGGGGTGAAATTTAATTGCCAAAATAGCAATACCATGAATCTGGTGTTCCAGTAGTGGCTGGCAAAGTATAATAGTGTCCGCCAAAACATATATTTTGTTCTGGGGTGAAATTCAATAGCCAAAATAGCAATACCATAAATCTGGTGTCACAGCTGTGGCTGGCCAAGTATAATATTGTCCGCCAAAACATATATTTTGTTCTGGGGTGAAATTCAATTGCCAAAATAGCAATACCATAAATCTGGTGTCACAGCTGTGGCTGGCAAAATATAATATTGTCCTCCAAAACATATATTTTGTTCTGGGGTTAAATTCAATTGCCAAAATAGCAATACCCTGAATCTGGTGTCCTAGCTGTTGCACACCAAGTGTTAATCTGTCCGTAAAAGGGTATATTTTGTTCTGGGGTGATATTCAATTGCCAAAATAGAAATACCCTGAATCTGGTGTCCCAGCTGTTGCAGGCCAAGTGTTAATCTGTCCATAAAAGGGTATATTTTGTTCTGGGGTGATATTTAATTGCCAAAATAGCAATACCCTGAATCTGGTGTCTCAGATGTTGCAAGCCAAGTGTTAATCTGTCCATAAAAGAGTATATATTGTTCTGGGGTGAAACTCAATTTCCAAAATTGCAAAACAATAAATCTGGTGTCACAGCTGTGGCTGGCAAAGTATAATATTTTCCGCCAAAACATATATTTTGTTCTGGGGTGAAATTGAATTGCCAAAATAGCAATACCCTGAATCTGGTGTTCCAGTAGTGGCTGGCAAAGTATAATAGTGTCCGCCAAAACATATATTTTGTTCTGGGGTGAAAGTCAATTGCCAATATAGCACTAAACTTTATCTGGCATTCCAGTAGTGGCTTGCAAAGTATAATAGTGTCCGCCAAAACATATATTTTGTTCTGGAGTGAAATTCAATTGCCAAAATAGCAATACTCTGAATCTGGTGTCACAGCTGTTGCAGGCTAAGTGTTAATGTGTCCGTAAAAGGGTATATTTTGTTCTGGGGTGAAATTCAATTGCCAAAATAGAAATACCCTGAATCTGGTGTTCCAGTAGTGGCTGGCAAAGTATAATAGTGTCCGCCAAAACATATATTTTGTTCTGGGGTGAAATTCAATTGCCAAAATAGCAAAACCATAAATCTAATGTCACAGCTGTGGCTGGCAAAGTATAATATTGTCCGCCAAAACATATATTGTGTTCTGGGGTGAAATTCAATTGCCAAAATAGCAATACCCTGAATCAGGTGTCTCAGCTGTTGCAGGCCAAGTGTTAATCTGTCCGTAAAAGGGTATATTTTGTTCTGGGGTGAAAATCAATTGCCAAAATAGCAATACCATAAATCTGGTGTCACAGCTGTGGCTGGCAAAGTATAATATTGTCCGCCAAAACATATATTTTGTTCTGGGGTGAAATTTAACTGCCAAAATAGCAATACCATAAATCTGGTATCACAGTTGTTACAGGCCAAGTGTTAATCTGTCGATAAAAGGGTATATTTTGTTCTGGGGTGAAATTTAATTGCCAAAATAGCAATACCATGAATCTGGTGTTCCAGTAGTGGCTGGCAAAGTATAATAGTGTCCGCCAAAACATATATTTTGTTCTGGGGTGAAATTCAATAGCCAAAATAGCAATACCATAAATCTGGTGTCACAGCTGTGGCTGGCAAAGTATAATATTGTCCGCCAAAACATATATTTTGTTCTGGGGTGAAATTCAATTGCCAAAATAGCAATACCATGAATCTGGTGTCACAGCTGTGGCTGGCAAAGTATAATAGTGTCCGCTAAAACATATATTTTGTTCTGGGGTGAAATTCAATTGCCAAAATAGAAATACCCTGAATCTGGTGTCCCAACTGTTGCAGGCCAAGTGTTAATCTGTCCGTAAAGGGTATATTTTGTTCTGGGGTGAAATTCAATTTCCAAAATAGCAAAACCATAAATCTGGTGTCACAGCTGTGGCTGGCAAAGTATAATATTGTTCGCCAAAACAAATATTTTGTTCTGGGGTGAAATTCAATTGCCAAAATAGCAATACCCTGAATCTGGTGTTCCAGTAGTGGCTGGCAAAGTATAATAGTGTCTGCCAAAACATATATTTTGTTCTGGGGTGAAATTAAATTGCCAATATATCAATACCCTTAATCTAGTGTTCCAGTAGTGGCTTGCAAAGTATAATAGTGTCCGCCAAAACATATATTTTGTTCTGGGGTGAAATTCAATTGCCAAAATAGAAATACCCTGAATCTGGTGTCCCAGCTGTTGCAGGCCAAGTGTTAATCTGTCCGTAAAAGGGTATATGTTGTTCTGGGGTGAAATTCAATTGCCAATATAGCAATACCCTTAATCTAGTGTTCCAGTAGTGGCTGGCAAAGTATAATAGTGTCTGCCAAAACATATATTTTGTTCTGGGGTGAAACTCAATTGCCAAAATAGCAATACCCTGAATCTGGTGTTCCAGTAGTGGCTGGCAAAGTATAATAGTGTCC
Organism: Bufotes viridis; assembly: GCA_033119425.1. NCBI lineage: Eukaryota > Metazoa > Chordata > Amphibia > Anura > Bufonidae > Bufotes > Bufotes viridis. The sequence goes on along the minus strand of CM065593.1, from coordinate 194,767,295 downwards.
GCCAAAACATATATTTTGTTCTGGGGTGAAATTCAATTGCCAAAATAGCAATACCATAAATCTGGTGTCACAGTTGTTGCAGGCCAAGTGTTAATCTGTCAATAAAAGGGTATAATTTGTTCTGGGGTGAAATTTAATTGCCAAAATAGCAATACCCTGAATCTAGTGTTCCAGTAGTGGCTGGCAAAGTATGATAGTGTCCGCCTAAACATATATTTTGTTCTGGGGTGAAATTCAATTGCCAAAATAGCAATACCATAAATCTGGTGTCACAGCTGTGGCTGGCAAAGTATAATATTGTCCGCCAAAAATATATTTTGTTCTGGGGTGAAATTCAATTGCCAAAATAGCAATACCCTGAATCTGGTGTCTCAGATGTTGCAAGCCAAGTGTTAATCTGTCCGTAAAGGGTATATTTTGTTCTGGGGTGAAATTCAATTGCCAAAATAGCAATACCATACATCTGGTGTCACAGTTGTTGCAGGCCAAGTGTTAATCTGTCAATAAAAGGGTATATTTTGTTCTGGGGTGAAATTTAATTGCCAAAATAGCAATACCCTGAATCTGGTGTTTCAGTAGTGGCTGGCAAAGTATAATAGTGTCCGCCTAAACATATATTTTGTTCTGGGGTGAAATTCAATTGCCAAAATAGCAATACCATAAATCTGGTGTCACAGCTGTGGCTGGCCAAGTATAATATTGTCCGCCAAAACATATATTTTGTTCTGGGGTGCAATTCAATTGCCAAAATAGCAATACCATAAATCTGGTGTCACAGCTGTGGCTGGCAAAATATAATATTGTCCTCCAAAACATATATTTTGTTCTGGGGTTAAATTCAATTGCCAAAATAGCAATACCCTGAATCTGGTGTCCTAGCTGTTGCACACCAAGTGTTAATCTGTCCGTAAAGGGTATATTTTGTTCTGGGGTGATATTCAATTGCCAAAATAGAAATACCCTGAATCTGGTGTCCCAGCTGTTGCAGGCCAAGTGTTAATCTGTCCATAAAAGGGTATATTTTGTTCTGGGGTGATATTCAATTGCCAAAATAGCAATACCATAAATCTGGTGTCACAGCTGTGACTGGCAAAGTATAATATTGTCCGCCAAAACATATATTTTGTTCTGGGGTGAAATTCAATTGCCAAAATAGAAATACCCTGAATCTGGTGTCCCAGCTGTTGCAGGCCAAGTGTTAATCTGTCCGTAAAGGGTATATTTTGTTCTGGGGTGAAACTCAATTTCCAAAATAGCAATTCCATAAATGTGGTGTCATAGCTGTGGCTTGCAAAGTATAATATTGTCCGCCAAAACATATAATTTGTTCTGGGGTGAAATTCAATTGCCAAAATAGCAATACCCTGAATCTGGTGTTCCAGTAGTGGCTGGCAAAGTATAATAGTGTCCGCCAAAACATATATTTTGTTCTGGGGTGAAATTCAATTGCCAAAATAGCAATACTCTGAATCTGGTGTCACAGCTGTTGCCGGCCAAGTGTTAATCTGTCCGTAAAAGGGTATATTTTGTTCTGGGGTGAAATTCAATTGCCAAAATAGAAATACCCTGAATCTGGGGTTCCAGTAGTGGCTGGAAAAGTATAATAGTGTCCGCCAAAACATATATTTTGTTCTGGGGTGAAATTCAATTGCCAAAATAGCAATACCATACATCTGGTGTCACAGTTGTTGCAGGCCAAGTGTTAATCTGTCAATAAAAGGGTATATTTTGTTCTGGGGTGAAATTTAATTGCCAAAATAGCAATACCCTGAATCTGGTGTTTCAGTAGTGGCTGGCAAAGTATAATAGTGTCCGCCTAAACATATATTTTGTTCTGGGGTGAAATTCAATTGCCAAAATAGCAATACCATAAATCTGGTGTCACAGCTGTTGCTGGCCAAGTATAATATTGTCTTCCAAAACATATATTTTGTTCTGGGGTGAAATTCAATTGCCAAAATAGCAATACCATAAATCTGGTGTCACAGCTGTGGCTGGCAAAATATAATATTGTCCTCCAAAACATATATTTTGTTCTGGGGTTAAATTCAATTGCCAAAAAAGCAATACCCTGAATCTGGTGTCCTAGCTGTTGCACACCAAGTGTTAATCTGTCCGTAAAAAGGTATATTTAGTTCTGGGGTGATATTCAATTGCCAAAATAGAAATACCCTGAATCTGGTGTCCCAGCTGTTGCAGGCCAAGTGTTAATCTGTCCATAAAAGGGTATATTTTGTTCTGGGGTGATATTCAATTGCCAAAATAGCAATACCATAAATCTGGTGTCACAGCTGTGACTGGCAAAGTATAATATTGTCCGGCAAAACATATATTTTGTTCTGGGGTGAAATTCAATTGCCAAAATAGAAATACCCTGAATCTGGTGTCCCAGCTGTTGCAGGCCAAGTGTTAATCTGTCCGTAAAAGGGTATATTTTGTTCTGGGGTGAAACTCAATTTCCAAAATGGCAATTCCATAAATGTGGTGTCATAGCTGTGGCTTGCAAAGTATAATATTGTCCGCCAAAACATATAATTTGTTCTGGGGTGAAATTCAATTGCCAAAATAGCAATACCCTGAATCTGGTGTTCCAGTAGTGGCTGGCAAAGTATAATAGTGTCCGCCAAAACATATATTTTGTTCTGGGGTGAAATTCAATTGCCAATATAGCAATACACTTAATCTGGCGTTCCAGGAGTGGCTTGCAAAGTATAATAGTGTCCGCCAAAACATATATTTTGTTCTGGGGTGAAATTCAATTGCCAAAATAGCAATACCCTGAATCTGGTGTCACAGCTGTTGCAGGCCAAGTGTTAATCTGTCCGTAAAAGGGTATATTTTGTTCTGGGGTGAAATTCAATTGCCAAAATAGAAATACCCTGAATCTGGTGTTCCAGTAGTGGCTGGAAAAGTATAATAGTGTCCGCCAAAACATATATTTTGTTCTGGGGTGAAATTCAATTGCCAAAATAGCAAAACCATAAATCTAATGTCACAGCTGTGGCTGGCAAAGTATAATATTGTCCGCCAAAACATATATTTTGTTCTGGGGTGAAATTCAATTGCCAAAATAGCAATACCCTGAATCTGGTGTCTCAGCTGTTGCAGGCCAAGTGTTAATCTGTCCGTAAAAGGGTATATTTTGTTCTGGGGTGAAATTCAATTGCCAAAATAGCAATACCATTAATCTGGTGTCACAGCTGTGGCTGGCAAAGTATAATATTGTCCGCCAAAACATATATTTTGTTCTGGGGTAAAATTTAATTGCCAAAATAGCAATACCATAAATCTGGTATCACAGTTGTTGCAGGCCAAGTGTTAATCTGTCGATAAAAGGGTATATTTTGTCCTGGGGTGAAATTTAATTGCCAAAATAGCAATACCATGAATCTGGTGTTCCAGTAGTGGCTGGCAAAGTATAATAGTGTCCGCCAAAACATATATTTTGTTCTGGGGTGAAATTCAATAGCCAAAATAGCAATACCATAAATCTGGTGTCACAGCTGTGGCTGGCAAAGTATAATATTGTCCGCCAAAACATATATTTTGTTCTGGGGTGAAATTCAATTGCCAAAATAGCAATACCATGAATCTGGTGTCACAGGTGTGGCTGGCAAAGCATAATAGTGTCTGCCAAAACAAAAATTTGTTCCGGGGTGAAATTCAATTGCCAAAATAGAAATACCCTGAATCTGGTGTCCCAGCTGTTGCAGGCGAAGTGTTAATCTGTCCGTAAAAGGGTATATTTTGTTCTGGGGTGAAATTCAATTTCCAAAATAGCAAAACCATAAATCTGGTGTCACAGCTATGGCTGGCAAAGTATAATATTGTCCGCCAAAACAAATATTTTGTTCTGGGGTGAAATTCAATTGCCAAAATAGCAAAACCATAAATCTATTGTCACAGCTGTGGCTGGCAAAGTATAATATTGTCTGCCAAAACATATATTTTGTTCTGGGGTGAAATTCAATTGCCAAAATAGCAATACCCTGAATCTGGTATCTCAGCTGTTGCACACCAAGTGTTAATCTGTCCGTAAAAGGGTATATTTTGTTCTGGGGTGAAATTCAATTGCCAAAATAGCAATACCATAAATCTGGTGTCACAGCTATGGCTGGCAAAGTATAATATTGTCCGCCAAAACATATATTTTGTTCTGGGGTGAAATTCAATTGCCAAAATAGCAATACCATGAATCTGGTGTCACAGCTGTGGCTGGCAAAGTATAATAGTGTCCGCCAAAACATATATTTTGTTCTGGGGTGAAATTCAATTGCCAAAATAGAAATACCCTGAATCTGGTGTCCCAGCTGTTGCAGGCCAAGTGTTAATCTGTCCGTAAAAGGGTATATTTTGTTCTGTGGTGAAATTCAATTTCCAAAATAGCAAAACCATAAATCTGGTGTCACAGCTGTGGCTGGCAAAGTATAATATTGTCCGCCAAAACAAATATTTTGTTCTGGGGTGAAATTCAATTGCTAAAATAGCAAAACCATAAATCTAATGTCACAGCTGTGGCTGGCAAAGTATAATATTGTCTGCCAAAACATATATTTTGTTCTGGGGTGAAATTCAATTGCCAAAATAGCAATATCCTGAATCTGGTGTCTCAGCTGTTGCAGGCCAAGTGTTAATCTGTCCGTAAAAGGGTATATTTTGTTCTGGGGTGAAATTCAATTGCCAAAATAGCAATACCATAAATCTGGTGTCACAGCTGTGGCTGGCAAAGTATAATATTGTCCGCCAAAACATATATTTTGTTCTGAGGTGAAATTCAATTGCCAAAATAGCAATACCATAAATCTGGTGTCACAGCTGTGGCTGGCAAAATATAATATTGTCCTCCAAAACATATATTTTGTTCTGGGGTTAAATTCAATTGCCAAAATAGCAATACCCTGAATCTGGTGTCCTAGCTGTTGCACACCAAGTGTTAATCTGTCCGTAAAGGGTATATTTTGTTCTGGGGTGATATTCAATTGCCAAAATAGAAATACCCTGAATCTGGTGTCCCAGCTGTTGCAGGCCAAGTGTTAATCTGTCCATAAAAGGGTATATTTTGTTCTGGGGTGATATTCAATTGCCAAAATAGCAATACCATAAATCTGGTGTCACAGCTGTGACTGGCAAAGTATAATATTGTCCGCCAAAACATATATTTTGTTCTGGGGTGAAATTCAATTGCCAAAATAGAAATACCCTGAATCTGGTGTCCCAGCTGTTGCAGGCAAAGTGTTAATCTGTCCGTAAAAGGGTATATTTTGTTCTGGGGTGAAACTCAATTTCCAAAATAGCAATTCCATAAATGTGGTGTCATAGCTGTGGCTTGCAAAGTATAATATTGTCCGCCAAAACATATAATTTGTTCTGGGGTGAAATTCAATTGCCAAAATAGCAATACCCTGAATCTGGTGTTCCAGTAGTGGCTGGAAAAGTATAATAGTGTCCGCCAAAACATATATTTTGTTCTGGGGTGAAATTCAATTGCCAATATAGCAATACACTTAATCTGGCGTTCCAGTAGTGGCTTGCAAAGTATAATAGTGTCCGCCAAAACATATATTTTGTTCTGGGGTGAAATTCAATTGCCAAAATAGAAATACCCTGAATCTGGTGTTCCAGTAGTGGCTGGAAAAGTATAATAGTGTCCGCCAAAACATATATTTTGTTCTGGGGTGAAATTCAATTGCCAAAATAGCAATACCATACATCTGGTGTCACAGTTGTTGCAGGCCAAGTGTTAATCTGTCAATAAAAGGGTATATTTTGTTCTGGGGTGAAATTTAATTGCCAAAATAGCAATACCCTGAATCTGGTGTTTCAGTAGTGGCTGGCAAAGTATAATAGTGTTCGCCTAAACATATATTTTGTTCTGGGGTGAAATTCAATTGCCAAAATAGCAATACCATAAATCTGGTGTCACAGCTGTGGCTGGCCAAGTATAATATTGTCCGCCAAAACATATATTTTGTTCTGGGGTGAAATTCAATTGCCAAAATAGCAATACCATAAATCTGGTGTCACAGCTGTGGCTGGCAAAATATAATATTGTCCTCCAAAACATATATTTTGTTCTGGGGTTAAATTCAATTGCCAAAATAGCAATAACCTGAATCTGGTGTCCTAGCTGTTGCACACCAAGTGTTAATCTGTCCGTAAAGGGTATATTTTGTTCTGGGGTGATATTCAATTGCCAAAATAGAAATACCCTGAATCTGGTGTCCCAGCTGTTGCAGGCCAAGTGTTAATCTGTCCATAAAAGGGTATATTTTGTTCTGGGGTGATATTTAATTGCCAAAATAGCAATACCCTGAATCTGGTGTCTCAGATGTTGCAAGCCAAGTGTTAATCTGTCCGTAAAAGGGTATATTTTGTTCTGGGGTGAAACTCAATTTCCAAAATTGCAAAACAATAAATCTGGTGTCACAGCTGTGGCTGGCAAAGTATAATATTGTCCGCCAAAACATATATTTTGTTCTGGGGTGAAATTCAATTGCCAAAATAGCAATACCATGAATCTGGTGTCACAGGTGTGGCTGGCAAAGTATAATAGTGTCTGCCAAAACACAAATTTGTTCCGGGGTTAAATTCAATTGCCAAAATAGAAATACCCTGAATCTGGTGTCCCAGCTGTTGCAGGCGAAGTGTTAATCTGTCCGTAAAAGGGTATATTTTGTTCTGGGGTGAAATTCAATTTCCAAAATAGCAAAACCATAAATCTGGTGTCACAGCTATGGCTGGCAAAGTATAATATTGTCCGCCAAAACAAATATTTTGTTCTGGGGTGAAATTCAATTGCCAAAATAGCAAAACCATAAATCTAATGTCACAGCTGTGGCTGGCAAAGTATAATATTGTCTACCAAAACATATATTTTGTTCTGGGGTGAAATTCAATTGCCAAAATAGCAATACCCTGAATCTGGTATCTCAGCTGTTGCACACCAAGTGTTAATCTGTCCGTAAAAGGGTATATTTTGTTCTGGGGTGAAATTCAATTGCCAAAATAGCAATACCATAAATCTGGTGCCACAGCTATGGCTGGCAAAGTATAATATTGTCCGCCAAAACAAATATTTTGTTCTGGGGTGAAATTCAATTGCCAAAATAGCAATACCATGAATCTGGTGTCACAGCTGTGGCTGGCAAAGTATAATAGTGTCCGCCAAAACATATATTTTGTTCTGGGGTGAAATTCAATTGCCAAAATAGAAATACCCTGAATCTGGTGTCCCAGCTGTTGCAGGCCAAGTGTTAATCTGTCCGTAAATGTGTATATTTTGTTCTGTGGTGAAATTCAATTTCCAAAATAGCAAAACCATAAATCTGGTGTCACAGCTGTGGCTGGCAAAGTATAATATTGTCCGCCAAAACAAATATTTTGTTCTGGGGTGAAATTCAATTGCTAAAATAGCAAAACCATAAATCTAATGTCACAGCTGTGGCTGGCAAAGTATAATATTGTCTGCCAAAACATATATTTTGTTCTGGGGTGAAATTCAATTGCCAAAATAGCAATACACTGAATCTGGTGTCTCAGCTGTTGCAGGCCAAGTGTTAATCTGTCCGTAAAAGGGTATATTTTGTTCTGGGGTGAAATTCAATTGCCAAAATAGCAATACCATAAATCTGGTGTCACAGCTGTGGCTGGCAAAGTATAATATTGTCCGCCAAAACATATATTTTGTTCTGAGGTGAAATTCAATTGCCAAAATAGCAATACCATAAATCTGGTGTCACAGCTGTGGCTGGCAAAATATAATATTTTCCTCCAAAACATATATTTTGTTCTGGGGTTAAATTCAATTGCCAAAATAGCAATACCCTGAATCTGGTGTCCTAGCTGTTGCACACCAAGTGTTAATCTGTCCGTAAAAGGGTATATTTTGTTCTGGGGTGATATTCAATTGCCAAAATAGAAATACCCTGAATCTGGTGTCCCAGCTGTTGCAGGCCAAGTGTTAATCTGTCCATAAAAGGGTATATTTTGTTCTGGGGTGATATTCAATTGCCAAAATAGCAATTCCATAAATCTGGTGTCACAGCTGTGACTGGCAAAGTATAATATTGTCTGCCAAAACATATATTTTGATCTGGGGTGAAATTCAATTGCCAAAATAGAAATACCCTGAATCTGGTGTCCCAGCTGTTGCAGGCCAAGTGTTAATCTGTCCGTAAAAGGGTATATTTTGTTCTGGGGTGAAACTCAATTTCCAAAATAGCAATTCCATAAATGTGGTGTCATAGCTGTGGCTTGCAAAGTATAATATTGTCCGCCAAAACATATAATTTGTTCTGGGGTGAAATTCAATTGCCGAAATAGCAATACCCTGAATCTGGTGTTCCAGTAGTGGCTGGCAAAGTATAATAGTGTCCGCCAAAACATATATTTTGTTCTGGGGTGAAATTCAATTGCCAATATAGCAATACACTTAATCTGGCGTTCCAGTAGTGGCTTGCAAAGTATAATAGTGTCCGCCAAAACATATATTTTGTTCTGGGGTGAAATTCAATTGCCAAAATAGCAATACCCTGAATCTGGTGTTCCAGTAGTGGCTGGAAAAGTATAATAGTGTCCGCCAAAACATATATTTTGTTCTGGGGTGAAATTCAATTGCCAAAATAGCAATACCATACATCTGGTGTCACAGTTGTTGCAGGCCAAGTGTTAATCTGTCAATAAAAGGGTATATTTTGTTCTGGGGTGAAATTTAATTGCCAAAATAGCAATACCCTGAATCTGGTGTTTCAGTAGTGGCTGGCAAAGTATAATAGTGTCCGCCTAAACATATATTTTGTTCTGGGGTGAAATTCAATTGCCAAAATAGCAATACCATAAATCTGGTGTCACAGCTGTGGCTGGCCAAGTATAATATTGTCCGCCAAAACATATATTTTGTTCTGGGGTGAAATTCAATTGCCAAAATAGCAATACCATAAATCTGGTGTCACAGCTGTGGCTGGCAAAATATAATATTGTCCTCCAAAACATATATTTTGTTCTGGGGTTAAATTCAATTGCCAAAATAGCAATACCCTGAATCTGGTGTCCTAGCTGTTGCACACCAAGTGTTAATCTGTCCGTAAAAGGGTATATTTTGTTCTGGGGTGATATTCAATTGCCAAAATAGAAATACCCTGAATCTGGTGTCCCAGCTGTTGCAGGCAAGTGTGAATCTGTCCATAAAAGGGTATATTTTGTTCTGGGGTGATATTTAATTGCCAAAATAGCAATACCCTGAATCTGGTGTCTCAGATGTTGCAAGCCAAGTGTTAATCTGTCCGTAAAAGGGTATATTTTGTTCTGGGGTGAAACTCAATTTCCAAAATTGCAAAACAATAAATCTGGTGTCACAGCTGTGGCTGGCAAAGTATAATATTGTCCGCCAAAACATATATTTTGTTCTGGGGTGAAATTCAATTGCCAAAATAGCAATACCATGAATCTGGTGTCCCAGCTGTTGCAGGCGAAGTGTTAATCTGTCCATAAAAGGGTATATTTTGTTCTGGGGTGAAATTCAATTGCCAAAATAGCAATACCCTGAATCTGGTATCTCAGCTGTTGCACACCAAGTGTTAATCTGTCCGTAAAAGGGTATATTTTGCTCTGGGGTGAAACTCAATTTCCAAAATTGCAAAACAATAAATCTGGTGTCACAGCTGTGGCTGCCAAAGTATAATATTTTCCGCCAAAACATATATTTTGTTCTGGGGTGAAATTGAATTGCCAAAATAGCAATACCATGAATCTGGTGTTCCAGTAGTGGCTGGCAAAGTATAATAGTGTCCGCCAAAACATATATTTTGTTCTGGGGTGAAATTCAATTGCCAAAATAGCAATACCCTGAATCTGGTGTCCCAGCTGTTGCACACCAAGTGTTAATCTGTCCATAAAAGGGTATATTTTGTTCTGGGGTGAAATTCAATTGCCAAAATAGCAATACCCTGAATCTGGTGTCCCAGCTGTTGCAGACAATGTGTTAGTCTGTCCGTAAAAGAGTATATTTTGTTCTAGTGTGAAATTCAATTGCAAAAAAGCAATGCCATAAATCTGGTGTCACAGCTGTGGCTGGCAAAGTATAATAGTGTCTGCCAAAACATATATATTGTTCTGGGGTGAAATTCAATTGCCAAAATAGCAATCCCCTGAATCTGGTGTTCCAGTAGTGGCTGGCAAAGTATAATAGTGTCCGCCAAAACATATATTTTGTTCTGGGGTGAAAATCAATTGCCAAAATAGCAATACCCTGAATCTGGTGTCACAGCTGTTGCACATCAAGTGTTAATCTGTCCGTAAAAGGGTATATTTTGTTCTGGGGTGAAATTCAATTGCCAAAATAACAATACTATGAATCTGGCGTTCCATTAGTGGCTGGCAAAGTATAATAGTGTCTGCCAAAACATATATTTTGTTCTGGGGTGAAATTCAATTGCCAAAATAGAAATACCCTGAATCTGGTGTCCCAGCTGTTGCAGGCCCAGTCTTAATCTGTCCGTAAAGGGTATATTTTGTTCTGGGGTGAAACTCAATTTCCAAAATTGCAAAACAATAAATCTGGTGTCACAGCTGTGGCTGGCAAAGTATAATATTTTCCGCCAAAACATATTTTTGTTCTGGGGTGAAATTCAATTGCCAGAATAGCAATACCCTGAATCTGGTGTTCCAGTAGTGGCTGGCAAAGTATAATAGTGTCCGCCAAAACATATATTTTGTTCTGGGGTGAAATTCAATTGCCAATATAGCAATACACTTAATCTGGCGTTCCAGTAGTGGCTTGCAAAGTATAATAGTGTCCGCCAAAACATATATTTTGTTCTGGGGTGAAATTCAATTGCCAAAATAGCAATACTCTGAATCTGGTGTCACAGCTGTTGCAGGCCAAGTGTTAATCTGTCCGTAAAAGGGTATATTTTGTTCTGGGGTGAAATTCAATTGCCAAAATAGAAATACCCTGAATCTGGTGTTCCAGTAGTGGCTTGCAAAGTATAATAGTGTCCGCCAAAACATATATTTTGTTCTGGGGTGAAATTCAATTGCCAAAATAGCAATACCCTGAATCTGGTGTCCCAGCTGTTGCAGGCCAAGTGTTAATCTGTCCGTAAAAGGGTATATTTTGTTCTGGGGTGAAATTCAATTTCCAAAATAGCAAAACCATAAATCTGGTGTCACAGCTGTGGCTGGCAAAGTATAATATTGTCCGCCAAAACAAATATTTTGTTCTGGGGTGAAATTCAATTGCCAAAATAGCAATACCCTGAATCTGGTGTTCCAGCTAGTGGCTGGCAAAGTAGAATAGTTTCTGCCAAAACATATATTTTGTTCTGGGGTGAAATTAAATTGCCAATATAGCAATACCCTTAATTTAGTGTTCCAGTAGTGGCTTGCAAAGTATAATAGTGTCCGCCAAAACATAAATTTTGTTCTGGGGTGAAATTCAATTGCCAAAATAGCAATACCCTGAATCTGGTGTCCCAGCTGTTGCAGGCCAAGTGTTAATCTGTCCGTAAAAGGGTATATGTTGTTCTGGGGTGAAACTCAATTGCCAAAATAGCAATACCCTGAATCTGGTGTTCCAGTAGTGGCTGGCAAAGTATAATAGTGTTCGCTAAAACATATATTTTGTTCTGGGGTGAAATTCAATTGCCAAAATAGCAATACCATAAATCTGGAGCCACAGATGTGGCTGGCCAAGTGTAATATTGTCCGCCAAAACATATATTTTGTTCTGGGGTGAAATTCAATTGCCAAAATAGCAATACCATAAATCTGGTGTCACAGCTGTGGCTGGCAAAGTATAATATTGTCCGCCAAAACATATATTTTGTTCTGGGGTGAAATTCAATTGCCAAAATAGCAATACCCTGAATCTGGTGTCTCAGATGTTGCAAGCCAAGTGTTAATCTGTCCGTAAAAGGGTATATTTTGTTCTGGGGTGAAATTCAATTGCCAAAATAGCAATACCATACATCTGGTGTCACAGTTGTTGCAGGCCAAGTGTTAATCTGTCAATAAAAGGGTATATTTTGTTCTGGGGTGAAATTTAATTGCCAAAATAGCAATACCCTGAATCTGGTGTTTCAGTAGTGGCTGGCAAAGTATAATAGTGTCCGCCAAAACATATATTTTGTTCTGGGGTGAAATTCAATTGCCAAAATAGCAATACCATAAATCTGGTGTCATAGCTGTGGCTGGCAAAATATCATATTGTCCTCCAAAACATATATTTTGTTCTGCGGTTAAATTCAATTGTCAAAATAGCAATACCCTGAATCTGGTGTCCTAGCTGTTGCACACCAAGTGTTAATCTGTCCGTAAAAGGGTATATTTTGTTCTGGGGTGAAATTCAATTGCCAAAATAGCAATACCCTGAATCTGGTGTGCCAGCTGTTGCAGGCCAAGTGTTAATCTGTCCGTAAAGGTTATATTTTGTTCTTGGGTGAAATTCAATTGCAAAAATAGCAATACCATAAATCTGGTGTCAAAGCACAGGCTGGCAAAGTATAATAGTGTCTGCCAAAACATATATATTGTTTTGGGGTGAAATTTAATTGCCAATATAGCAATACCCTTAATCTGGTGTCACAGCTGTGGCTGGCAAAGTATAATAGTGTACGCCAAAACATATATTTTGTTCTGGGGTGAAATTCAATTGCCAAAATAGAAATACCCTGAATCTGGTGTCCCAGCTGTTGCAGGCCAAGTGTTAATCTGTCCGTAAAAGGGTATATTTTGTTCTGGGGTGAAACTCAATTTCCAAAATTGCAAAACAATAAATCTGGTGTCACAGCTGTGGCTGGCAAAGTATAATATTTTCCGCCAAAACATATATTTTGTTCTGGGGTGAAATTCAATTGCCAAAATAGCAATACCCTGAATCTGGTGTTCCAGTAGTGGCTGGCAAAGTATAATAGTGTCCGCCAAAACATATATTTTGTTCTGAGGTGAAATTCAATTGCCAATATAGCAATACACTTAATCTGGCGTTCCAGTAGTGGCTTGCAAAGAATAATAGTGTCCGCCAAAACATATATTTTGTTCTGGGGTGAAATTCAATTGCCAAAATAGCAATACTCTGAATCTGGTGTCACAGCTGTTGCAGGCCAAGTGTTAATCTGTCCGTAAAAGGGAATATTTTGTTCTGGGGTGAAATTCAATTGACAAAATAGAAATACCCTGAATCTGGTGTTCCAGTAGTGGCTGGCAAAGTATAATAGTGTCCGCCAAAACATATATTTTGTTCTGGGGTGAAATTCAATTGCCAAAATAGCAAAACCATAAATCTAATGTCACAGCTGTGGCTGGCAAAGTATAATTTTGTCCGCCAAAACATATATTTTGTTCTGGGGTGAAATTCAATTGCCAAAATAGCAATACCCTGAATCTGGTGTCTCAGCTGTTGCAGGCCAAATGTTAATCTGTCCGTAAAAGGGTATATTTTGTTCTGGGGTGAAATTTAATTGCCAAAATAGCAATACCATAAATCTGGTATCACAGTTGTTGCAGACCAAGTGTTAATCTTTCGAAAAAAGAGTATATTTTGTTCTGGGGTGAAATTTAATTGCCAAAATAGCAATACCATGAATCTGGTGTTCCAGTAGTGGCTGGCAAAGTATAATAGTGTCCGCCAAAACATATATTTTGTTCTGGGGTGAAATTCAATTGCCAAAATAGCAATACCATAAATCTGGTGTCACAGTTGTGGCTGGCAAAGTATAATATTGTCCGCTAAAACATATATTTTGTTCTGGGGTGAAATTCAATTGCCAAAATAGCAATACCATAAATCTGGTTGTCACAGCTGTGGCTGGCAAAATATAATATTGTCCTCCAAAACATATATTTTGTTCTGGGGTGAAATTCAATTGCCAAAATAGCAATACCCTGAATCTGGTGTCCCAGCTGTTGCACACCAAGTGTTAATCTGTCCATAAAAGGGTATATTTTGTTCTGGGGTGAAATTCAATTGCCAAAATAGAAATACCCTGAATCTGGTGTCCCAGCTGTTGCAGGCCAAGTGTTAATCTGTCCGTAAAAGGGTATATTTTGTTCTGGGGTGAAATTCAATTTCCAAAATAGCAAAACCATAAATCTGGTGTCACAGCTGTGGCTGGCAAAGTATAATATTGTCCGCCAAAACAAATATTTTGTTCTGGGGTGAAATTCAATTGCCAAAATAGCAATACCCTGAATCTGGTGTTCCAGCTAGTGGCTGGCAAAGTATAATAGTGTCTGCCAAAACATATATTTTGTTCTGGGGTGAAATTCAATTGCCAATATAGCAATACCCTTAATCTGGTGTTCACAGTAGTGGCTGGCAAAGTATAATAGTGTCCGCCAAAACATAAATTTTGTTCTGGGGTGAAATTCAATTGCCAAAATAGCAAATACCCTGAATCTGGTGTCCCAGCTGTTGCAGGCCAAGTGTTAATCTGTCCGTAAAAGGGTATATTTTGTTCTGGGGTGAAACTCAATTGCCAAAATAGCAATACCCTGAATCTGGTGTTCCAGCTAGTGGCTGGCAAAGTATAATAGTGTCCGCTAAAACATATATTTTGTTCTGGGGTGAAATTCAATTGCCAAAATAGCAATACCATAAATCTGGTGTCACAGCTGTGGCTGGCAAAGTATAATATTGTCCGCCAAAACATATATTTTGTTCTGGGGTGAAATTCAATTGCCAAAATAGCAATACCATAAATCTGGTGTCACAGCTGTGGCTGGCAAAGTATAATATTGTCCGCCAAAACATATATTTTGTTCTGGGGTGAAATTCAATTGCCAAAATAGCAATACCCTGAATCTGGTGTCTCAGCTGTTGCAGGCCAAGTGTTAATCTGTCCGTAAAGGGTATATTTTGTTCTGGGGTGAAATTCAATTGCCAAAATAGCAATACCATAAATCTGGTGTCACAGTTGTGGCTGGCAAAGTATTAATACTGTCCGCCAAAACAGTATATTTTGTTCTGGGGTGAAATTCAATTGCCAAAATAGCAATACCCTGAATCTGGTGTTCCAGTAGTGGCTGGCAAAGTATAATAGTGTCCGCCAAAACATATATTTTGTTCTGGGGTGAAATTCAATTGCCAAAATAGCAATACCATAAATCTGGTGTCACAGCTGTTGCTGGCCAAGTGTTAATACTGTCCGCTAAAACATATATTTTGTTCTGGGGTGAAATTCAATTGCCAAAATAGCAATACCATAAATCTGGTGTCACAGCTGTGGCTGGCAAAGTATAATATTGTCCTCCAAAACATATATTTTGTTCTGGGGTGAAATTCAATTGCCAAAATAGCAATACCATGAATCTAGTGTCACAGCTGTGGCTAGCAAAGTATAATATTGTCCGCCAAAACATATATTTTGTTCTGGGGTGAAATTCAATTGCCAAAATAGCAATACCATGAATCTGGTGTCACAGCTGTTGCAGGCCAAGTGTTAATACTGTCCGCTAAAAGGTATATTTTGTTCTGGGGTGAAATTCAATTGCCAAAATAGCAATACCATAAATCTGGTGTCACAGCTGTGGCTGGCAAAGTATAATAGTGTCCGCCAAAACATATATTTTGTTCTGGGGTGAAATTCAATTGCCAAAATAGCAATACCATAAATCTGGTGTCACAGCTGTGGCTGGCAAAGTATAATATTGTCCGCCAAAACATATATTTTGTTCTGGGGTGAAATTCAATTGCCAAAATAGAAATACCCTGAATCTGGTGTCCCAGCTGTTGCAGGCCAAGTGTTAATCTGTCCGTAAAAGGGTATATTTTGTTCTGGGGTGAAATTCAATTTCCAAAATAGCAAAACCATAAATCTGGTGTCACAGCTGTGGCTGGCAAAGTATAATATTGTCCGTCAAAACAATATATTTTGTTCTGGGGTGAAATTCAATTGCCAAAATAGCAATTCCCTGAATCTGGTGTTCCAGTAGTGGCTGGCAAAGTATAATAGTGTCTGCCAAAACATATATTTTGTTCTGGGGTGAAATTCAATTGCCAATATAGCAATACCCTTAATCTGGTGTTCCAGTAGTGGCTTGCAAAGTATAATAGTGTCCGCCAAAACATATATTTTGTTCTGGGGTGAAATTCAATTGCCAAAATAGCAATACCCTGAATCTGGTGTCCCAGCTGTTGCAGGCCAAGTGTTAATCTGTCCGTAAAAGGGTATATTTTGTTCTGGGGTGAAACTCAATTGCCAAAATAGCAATACCATAAATCTGGTGTTCACAGCTAGTGGCTGGCAAAGTATAATAGTGTCCGCCAAAACATATATTTTGTTCTGGGGTGAAATTCAATTGCCAAAATAGCAATACCATGAATCTGGTGTCCCAGCATGTGGCTGGCCAAGTGTAATATTGTCCGCCAAAACATATATTTTGTTCTGGGGTGAAATTCAATTGCCAAAATAGCAATACCATAAATCTGGTGTCACAGCTGTGGCTGGCAAAGTATAATATTGTCCGCCAAAACATATATTTTGTTCTGGGGTGAAATTCAATTGCCAAAATAGCAATACCCTGAATCTGGTGTTCCAGATGTGGCTGGCAAAGTATTAATAGTGTCCGTAAAACGATATATTTTGTTCTGGGGTGAAATTCAATTGCCAAAATAGCAATACCATACATCTGGTGTCACAGTTGTTGCAGGCCAAGTGTTAATCTGTCAATAAAAGGGTATATTTTGTTCTGGGGTGAAATTTAATTGCCAAAATAGCAATACCCTGAATCTGGTGTTTCAGTAGTGGCTGGCAAAGTATAATAGTGTCCGCCTAAACATATATTTTGTTCTGGGGTGAAATTCAATTGCCAAAATAGCAATACCATAAATCTGGTGTCACAGCTGTGGCTGGCCAAGTATAATATTGTCCGCCAAAACATATATTTTGTTCTGGGGTGAAATTCAATTGCCAAAATAGCAATACCATAAATCTGGTGTCACAGCTGTGGCTGGCAAAATATAATATTGTCCTCCAAAACATATATTTTGTTCTGGGGTTAAATTCAATTGCCAAAATAGCAATACCCTGAATCTGGTGTCCTAGCTGTTGCACACCAAGTGTTAATCTGTCCGTAAAAGGGTATATTTTGTTCTGGGGTGAAATTCAATTGCCAAAATAGCAATACCCTGAATCTGGTGTCCCAGCTGTTGCAGGCCAAGTGTTAATCTGTCCGTAAAGGGTATATTTTGTTCTGGGGTGAAATTCAATTGCCAAAATAGCAATACCATAAATCTGGTGTCAAAGCACGTGGCTGGCAAAGTATAATAGTGTCTGCCAAAACATATATATTGTTTTGGGGTGAAATTCAATTGCCAAAATAGCAATACCCTAAATCTGGTGTCACAGCTGTGGCTGGCAAAGTATAATAGTGTCCGCCAAAACATATATTTTGTTCTGGGGTGAAATTCAATTGCCAAAATAGAAATACCCTGAATCTGGTGTCCCAGCTGTTGCAGGCCAAGTGTTAATCTGTCCGTAAGAGGGTATATTTTGTTCTGGGGTGAAACTCAATTTCCAAAATTGCAAAACAATAAATCTGGTGTCACAGCTGTGGCTGGCAAAGTATAATATTTTCCGCCAAAACATATATTTTGTTCTGGGGTGAAATTCAATTGCCAAAATAGCAATACCCTGAATCTGGTGTTCCAGTAGTGGCTGGCAAAGTATAATAGTGTCCGCCAAAACATATATTTTGTTCTGGGGTGAAATTCAATTGCCAAAATAGCAATACACTTAATCTGGTGTTCCAGTAGTGGCTTGCAAAGTATAATAGTGTCCGCCAAAACATATATTTTGTTCTGGGGTGAAATTCAATTGCCAAAATAGCAATACCCTGAATCTGGTGTTCCAGTAGTGGCTGGCAAAAGTATAATAGTGTCCGCCAAAACATATATTTTGTTCTGGGGTGAAATTCAATTGCCAAAATAGCAATACCATACATCTGGTGTCACAGTTGTTGCAGGCCAAGTGTTAATCGTGTCAATAAAAGGGTATATTTTGTTCTGGGGTGAAATTCAATTGCCAAAATAGCAATACCCTGAATCTGGTGTTTCAGTAGTGGCTGGCAAAGTATAATAGTGTCCGCCTAAACATATATTTTGTTCTGGGGTGAAATTCAATTGCCAAAATAGCAATACCATAAATCTGGTGTCACAGCTGTGGCTGGCCAAGTTTAATATTGTCCGCCAAAACATATATTTTGTTCTAGGGTGAAATTCAATTGCCAAAATAGCAATACCATAAATCTGGTGTCACAGCTGTGGCTGGCAAAGTATAATATTGTCCTCCAAAACATATATTTTGTTCTGGGGTGAAATTCAATTGCCAAAATAGCAATACCCTGAATCTGGTGTCCTAGCTGTTGCACACCAAGTGTTAATCTGTCCGTAAAAGGGTATATTTTGTTCTGGGGTGATATTCAATTGCCAAAATAGAAATACCCTGAATCTGGTGTCCCAGCTGTTGCAGGCCAAGTGTTAATCTGTCCATAAAGGGTATATTTTGTTCTGGGGTGATATTCAATTGCCAAAATAGCAATACCCTGAATCTGGTGTCTCAGATGTTGCAAGCCAAGTGTTAATCTGTCCGTAAAAGGGTATATTTTGTTCTGGGGTGAAACTCAATTTCCAAAATTGCAAAACAATAAATCTGGTGTCACAGCTGTGGCTGGCAAAGTATAATATTTTCCGCCAAAACATATATTTTGTTCTGGGGTGAAATTGAATTGCCAAAATAGCAATACCCTGAATCTGGTGTTCCAGTAGTGGCTGGCAAAGTATAATAGTGTCCGCCAAAACATATATTTTGTTCTGGGGTGAAAGTCAATTGCCAATATAGCAATACCACTTAATCTGGCATTCCAGTAGTGGCTTGCAAAGTATAATAGTGTCCGCCAAAACATATATTTTGTTCTGGGGTGAAATTCAATTGCCAAAATAGCAATACTCTGAATCTGGTGTCTCAGCTGTTGCAGGCCAAGTGTTAATCTGTCCGTAAAGGGTATATTTTGTTCTGGGGTGAAATTCAATTGCCAAAATAGAAATACCCTGAATCTGGTGTTCCAGCAGTGGCTGGCAAAGTATAATAGTGTCCGCCAAAACATATATTTTGTTCTGGGGTGAAATTCAATTGCCAAAATAGCAAAACCATAAATCTAATGTCACAGCTGTGGCTGGCAAAGTATAATATTGTCCGCCAAAACATATATTGTGTTCTGGGGTTAAATTCAATTGCCAAAATAGCAATACCCTGAATCTGGTGTCTCAGCTGTTGCAGGCCAAGTGTTAATCTGTCCGTAAAAGGGTATATTTTGTTCTGGGGTGATATTCAATTGCCAAAATAGAAATACCCTGAATCTGGTGTCCCAGCTGTTGCAGGCCAAGTGTTAATCTGTCCATAAAAGGGTATATTTTGTTCTGGGGTGAAATTCAATTGCCAAAATAGCAATACCATAAATCTGGTGTCACAGCTGTGGCTGGCAAAATATAATATTGTCCTCCAAAACATATATTTTGTTCTGGGGTTAAATTCAATTGCCAAAATAGCAATACCCTGAATCTGGTGTCCCAGCTGTTGCAGGCCAAGTGTTAATCTGTCCGTAAAAGGGTATATTTTGTTCTGGGGTGAAATTCAATTGCCAAAATAGCAATACCCTGAATCTGGTGTCCCAGCTGTTGCAGGCCAAGTGTTAATACTGTCCGCCAAAGCGTATATTTTGTTCTGGGGTGAAATTCAATTGCCAAAATAGCAATACCATAAATCTGGTGTCACAGCTGTGGCTGGCAAAATATAATATTGTCCTCCAAAACATATATTTTGTTCTGGGGTTAAATTCAATTGCCAAAATAGCAATACCCTGAATCTGGTGTCCTAGCTGTTGCACACCAAGTGTTAATCTGTCCGTAAAAGGGTATATTTTGTTCTGGGGTGATATTCAATTGCCAAAATAGCAATACCCTGTATCTGGTGTCCCAGCTGTTGCAGGCCAAGTGTTAATCTGTCCATAAAAGGGTATATTTTGTTCTGGGGTGATATTCAATTGCCAAAATAGCAATACCATAAATCTGGTGTCACAGCTGTGACTGGCAAAGTATAATATTGTCCGCCAAAACATATATTTTGTTCTGGGGTGAAATTCAATTGCCAAAATAGAAATACCCTGAATCTGGTGTCCCAGCTGTTGCAGGCCAAGTGTTAATCTGTCCGTAAAAGGGTATATTTTGTTCTGGGGTGAAACTCAATTTCCAAAATAGCAATTCCATAAATGTGGTGTCATAGCTGTGGCTTGCAAAGTATAATATTGTCCGCCAAAACATATAATTTGTTCTGGGGTGAAATTCAATTGCCAAAATAGCAATACCCTGAATCTGGTGTTCCAGTAGTGGCTGGCAAAGTATAATAGTGTCCGCCAAAACATATATTTTGTTCTGGGGTGAAATTCAATTGCCAAAATAGCAATACCACTAAATCTGGTGTTCCAGTAGTGGCTGGCAAAGTATAATAGTGTCCGCCAAAACATATATTTTGTTCTGGGGTGAAATTCAATTGCCAAAATAGCAATACTCTGAATCTGGTGTCACAGCTGTTGCCGGCCAAGTGTTAATCTGTCCGTAAAGGGTATATTTTGTTCTGGGGTGAAATTCAATTGCCAAAATAGAAATACCCTGAATCTGGTGTTCCAGTAGTGGCTGGCAAAGTATAATAGTGTCCGCCAAAACATATATTTTGTTCTGGGGTGAAATTCAATTGCCAAAATAGCAATACCATAAATCTGGTGTCACAGCTGTTGCAGGCCAAGTGTTAATCTGTCCATAAAAGGGTATATTTTGTTCTGGGGTGATATTCAATTGCCAAAATAGCAATACCATAAATCTGGTGTCACAGCTGTGACTGGCAAAGTATAATATTGTCCGCCAAAACATATATTTTGTTCTGGGGTGAAATTCAATTGCCAAAATAGAAATACCCTGAATCTGGTGTCCCAGCTGTTGCAGGCCAAGTGTTAATCTGTCCGTAAAAGGGTATATTTTGTTCTGGGGTGAAACTCAATTTCCAAAATAGCAATTCCATAAATGTGGTGTCATAGCTGTGGCTTGCAAAGTATAATATTGTCCGCCAAAACATATAATTTGTTCTGGGGTGAAATTCAATTGCCAAAATAGCAATACCCTGAATCTGGTGTTCCAGTAGTGGCTGGCAAAGTATAATAGTGTCCGCCAAAACATATATTTTGTTCTGGGGTGAAATTCAATTGCCAAAATAGCAATACCCTGAATCTGGTGTCACAGCTGTTGCAGGCCAAGTGTTAATCTGTCCGTAAAAGGGTATATTTTGTTCTGGGGTGAAATTCAATTGCCAAAATAGCAATACCCTGAATCTGGTGTGCCAGCTGTTGCAGGCCAAGTGTTAATCTGTCCGTAAAAGGGTATATTTTGTTCTTGGGTGAAATTCAATTGCAAAAATAGCAATACCATAAATCTGGTGTCAAAGCACAGGCTGGCAAAGTATAATAGTGTCTGCCAAAACATATATATTGTTTTGGGGTGAAATTTAATTGCCAATATAGCAATACCCTTAATCTGGTGTCACAGCTGTGGCTGGCAAAGTATAATAGATTCCGCCAAAACATATATTTTGTTCTGGGGTGAAATTCAATTGCCAAAATAGAAATACCCTGAATCTGGTGTCCCAGCTGTTGCAGGCCAAGTGTTAATCTGTCCATAAAAGGGTATATTTTGTTCTGGGGTGAAACTCAATTTCCAAAATTGCAAAACAATAAATCTGGTGTCACAGCTGTGGCTGGCAAAGTATAATATTTTCCGCCAAAACATATATTTTGTTCTGGGGTGAAATTGAATTGCCAAAATAGCAATACCCTGAATCTGGTGTTCAAGTAGTGGCTGGCAAAGTATAATAGATTCCGCCAAAACATATATTTTGTTCTGGGGTGAAATTCAATTGCCAATATAGCAATACACTTAATCTGGCGTTCCAGTAGTGGCTTGCAAAGTATAATAGTGTCCGCCAAAACATATATTTTGTTCTGGGGTGAAATTCAATTGCCAAAATAGCAATACTCTGAATCTGGTGTCACAGCTGTTGCAGGCCAAGTGTTAATGTGTCCGTAAAAGGGTATATTTTGTTCTGGGGTGAAATTCAATTGCCAAAATAGAAATACCCTGAATCTGGTGTTCCAGTAGTGGCTGGCAAAGTATAATAGTGTCCGCCAAAACATATATTTTGTTCTGGGGTGAAATTCAATTGCCAAAATAGCAAAACCATAAATCTAATGTCACAGCTGTGGCTGGCAAAGTATAATATTGTCCGCCAAAACATATATTTTGTTCTGGGGTGAAATTCAATTGCCAAAATAGCAATACCCTGAATCTGGTGTCTCAGCTGTTGCAGGCCAAGTGTTAATCTGTCCGTAAAAGGGTATATTTTGTTCTGGGGTGAAATTCAATTGCCAAAATAGCAATACCATAAATCTGGTGTCACAGCTGTGGCTGGCCAAGTATAATATTGTCCGCCAAAACATATATTTTGTTCTGGGGTGAAATTCAATTGCCAAAATAGCAATACCATAAATCTGGTGTCACAGCTGTGGCTGGCAAAATATAATATTGTCCTCCAAAACATATATTTTGTTCTGGGGTTAAATTCAATTGCCAAAATAGCAATACCCTGAATCTGGTGTCCTAGCTGTTGCACACCAAGTGTTAATCTGTCCGTAAAAGGGTATATTTGGTTCTGGGGTGAAATTCAATTGCCAAAATAGAAATACCCTGAATCTGGTGTGCCAGCTGTTGCAGGCCAAGTGTTAATCTGTCCGTAAAAGGGTATATTTTGTTCTTGGGTGAAATTCAATTGCAAAAATAGCAATACCATAAATCTGGTGTCAAAGCACAGGCTGGCAAAGTATAATAGTGTCTTCCAAAACATATATATTGTTTTGGGGTGAAATTTAATTGCCAATATAGCAATACCCTTAATCTGGTGTCACAGCTGTGGCTGGCAAAGTATAATAGTGTACGCCAAAACATATATTTTGTTCTGGGGTGAAATTCAATTGCCAAAATAGAAATACCCTGAATCTGGTGTCCCAGCTGTTGCAGGCCAAGAGTTAATCTGTCTGTAAAAGGGTATATTTTGTTCTGGGGTGAAATTCAATTGCCAAAATAGCAATACCATACATCTGGTGTCACAGTTGTTGCAGGCCAAGTGTTAATCTGTCAATAAAAGGGTATATTTTGTTCTGGGGTGAAATTTAATTGCCAAAATAGCAATACCCTGAATCTGGTGTTTCAGTAGTGGCTGGCAAAGTATAATAGTGTCCGCCTAAACATATATTTTTTTCTGGGGTGAAATTCAATTGCCAAAATAGCAATACCATAAATCTGGTGTCACAGCTGTGGCTGGCCAAGTATAATATTGTCCGCCAAAACATATATTTTGTTCTGGGGTGAAATTCAATTGCCAAAATAGCAATACCATAAATCTGGTGTCACAGCTGTGGCTGGCCAAGTATAATATTGTCCGCCAAAACATATATTTTGTTCTGGGGTGAAATTCAATTGCCAAAATAGCAATACCCTGAATCTGGTGTCCTAGCTGTTGCACACCAAGAGTTAATCTGTCCGTAAAAGGGTATATTTTGTTCTGGGGTGATATTCAATTGCCAAAATAGAAATACCCTGTATCTGGTGTCCCAGCTGTTGCAGGCCAAGTGTTAATGTGTCCGTAAAAGGGTATATTTTGTTCTGGGGTGAAATTCAATTGCCAATATAGAAATACCCTGAATCTGGTGTTCCAGTAGTGGCTGGCAAAGTATAATAGTGTCCGCCAAAACATATATTTTGTTCTGGGGTGAAATTCAATTGCCAAAATAGCAAAACCATAAATCTAATGTCACAGCTGTGGCTGGCAAATTATAATATTGTCCACCAAAACATATATTTTATTCTGGGGTGAAATTCAATTGCCAAAATAGCAATACCCTGAATCTGGTGTCTCAGCTGTTGCAGGCCAAGTGTTAATCTGTCCGTAAAAGGGTATATTTTGTTCTGGGGTGAAATTCAATTGCCAAAATAGCAATACCATAAATCTGGTGTCACAGCTGTGGCTGGCCAAGTATAATATTGTCCGCCAAAACATATATTTTGTTCTGGGGTTAAATTCAATTGCCAAAATAGCAATACCATAAATCTGGTGTCACAGCTGTGGCTGGCAAAATATAATATTGTCCTCCAAAACATATATTTTGTTCTGGGGTTAAATTCAATTGCCAAAATAGTAATACCCTGAATCTGGTGTCCTAGCTGTTGCACACCAAGTGTTAATCTGTCCGTAAAAGGGTATATTTGGTTCTGGGGTGAAATTCAATTGCCAAAATAGCAATACCCTGAATCTGGTGTGCCAGCTGTTGCAGGCCAAGTGTTAATCTGTCTGTAAAAGGGTATATTTTGTTCTGGGGTGAAATTCAATTGCCAAAATAGCAATACCATACATCTGGTGTCACAGTTGTTGCAGGCCAAGTGTTAATCTGTCAATAAAAGGGTATATTTTGTTCTGGGGTGAAATTTAATTGCCAAAATAGCAATACCCTGAATCTGGTGTTTCAGTAGTGGCTGGCAAAGTATAATAGTGTCCGCCTAAACATATATTTTGTTCTGGGGTGAAATTCAATTGCCAAAATAGCAATACCATAAATCTGGTGTCACAGCTGTGGCTGGCCAAGTATAATATTGTCCGCCAAAACATATATTTTGTTCTGGGGTTAAATTCAATTGCCAAAATAGCAATACCCTGAATCTGGTGTCCTAGCTGTTGCACACCAAGAGTTAATCTGTCCGTAAAAGGGTATATTTTGTTCTGGGGTGATATTCAATTGCCAAAATAGAAATACCCTGTATCTGGTGTCCCAGCTGTTGCAGGCCAAGTGTTAATCTGTCCATAAAAGGGTATATTTTGTTCTGGGGTGATATTCAATTGCCAAAATAGCAATACCATAAATCTGGTGTCACAGCTGTGACTGGCAAAGTATAATATTGTCCGCCAAAACATATATTTTGTTCTGGGGTGAAATTCAATTGCCAAAATAGAAATACCCTGAATCTGGTGTCCCAGCTGTTGCAGGCCAAGTGTTAATCTGTCCGTAAAAGGGTATATTTTGTTCTGGGGTGAAACTCAATATCCAAAATAGCAATTCCATAAATGTGGTGTCATAGCTGTGGCTTGCAAAGTATAATATTGTCCGCCAAAACATATAATTTGTTCTGGGGTGAAATTCAATTGCCAAAATAGCAATACCCTGAATCTGGTGTTCCAGTAGTGGCTGGCAAAGTATAATAGTGTCCGCCAAAACATATATTTTGTTCTGGGGTGAAATTCAATTGCCAATATAGCAATACACTTAATCTGGCGTTCCAGTAGTGGCTTGCAAAGTATAATAGTGTCCGCCAAAACATATATTTTGTTCTGGGGTGAAATTCAATTGCCAAAATAGCAATACATTGAATCTGGTGTCACAGCTGTTGCCGGCCAAGTGTTAATCTGTCCGTAAAAGGGTATATTTTGTTCTGGGGTGAAATTCAATTGCCAAAATAGAAATACCCTGAATCTGGTGTTCCAGTAGTGGCTGGAAAAGTATAATAGTGTCCGCCAAAACATATATTTTGTTCTGTGGTGAAATTCAATTGCCAAAATAGCAATACCATACATCTGGTGTCACAGTTGTTGCAGGCCAAGTGTTAATCTGTCAATAAAAGGGTATATTTTGTTCTGGGGTGAAATTTAATTGCCAAAATAGCAATACCCTGAATCTGGTGTTTCAGTAGTGGCTGGCAAAGTATAATAGTGTCCGCCTAAACATATATTTTGTTCTGGGGTGAAATTCAATTGCCAAAATAGCAATTCCATAAATCTGGTGTCACAGCTGTGGCTGGCAAAATATAATATTGTCCTCCAAAACATATATTTTGTTCTGGGGTTAAATTCAATTGCCAAAATAGCAATACCCTGAATCTGGTGTCCTAGCTGTTGCACACCAAGTGTTAATCTGTCCGTAAAAGGGTATATTTTGTTCTGGGGTGATATTCAATTGCCAAAATAGAAATACCCTGTATCTGGTGTCCCAGCTGTTGCAGGCCAAGTGTTAATCTGTCCATAAAAGGGTATATTTTGTTCTGGGGTGATATTCAATTGCCAAAATAGCAATACCATAAATCTGGTGTCACAGCTGTGACTGGCAAAGTATAATATTGTCCGCCAAAACATATATTTTGTTCTGGGGTGAAATTCAATTGCCAAAATAGAAATACCCTGAATCTGGTGTCCCAGCTGTTGCAGGCCAAGTGTTAATCTGTCCGTAAAAGGGTATATTTTGTTCTGGGGTGAAACTCAATATCCAAAATAGCAATTCCATAAATGTGGTGTCATAGCTGTGGCTTGCAAAGTATAATATTGTCCGCCAAAACATATAATTTGTTCTGGGGTGAAATTCAATTGCCAAAATAGCAATACCCTGAATCTGGTGTTCCAGTAGTGGCTGGCAAAGTATAATAGTGTCCGCCAAAACATATATTTTGTTCTGGGGTGAAATTCAATTGCCAATATAGCAATACACTTAATCTGGCGTTCCAGTAGTGGCTTGCAAAGTATAATAGTGTCCGCCAAAACATATATTTTGTTCTGGGGTGAAATTCAATTGCCAAAATAGCAATACATTGAATCTGGTGTCACAGCTGTTGCCGGCCAAGTGTTAATCTGTCCGTAAAAGGGTATATTTTGTTCTGGGGTGAAATTCAATTGCCAAAATAGAAATACCCTGAATCTGGTGTTCCAGTAGTGGCTGGAAAAGTATAATAGTGTCCGCCAAAACATATATTTTGTTCTGTGGTGAAATTCAATTGCCAAAATAGCAATACCATACATCTGGTGTCACAGTTGTTGCAGGCCAAGTGTTAATCTGTCAATAAAAGGGTATATTTTGTTCTGGGGTGAAATTTAATTGCCAAAATAGCAATACCCTGAATCTGGTGTTTCAGTAGTGGCTGGCAAAGTATAATAGTGTCCGCCTAAACATATATTTTGTTCTGGGGTGAAATTCAATTGCCAAAATAGCAATTCCATAAATCTGGTGTCACAGCTGTGGCTGGCAAAATATAATATTGTCCTCCAAAACATATATTTTGTTCTGGGGTTAAATTCAATTGCCAAAATAGCAATACCCTGAATCTGGTGTCCTAGCTGTTGCACACCAAGTGTTAATCTGTCCCTAAAAGGGTATATTTTGTTCTGGGGTGATATTCAATTGCCAAAATAGAAATACCCTGAATCTGGTGTCCCAGTTGTTGCAGGCCAAGTGTTAATCTGTCCATAAAAGGGTATATTTTGTTCTGGGGTGATATTCAATTGCCAAAATAGCAATACCATAAATCTGGTGTCACAGCTGTGACTGGCAAAGTATAATATTGTCCGCCAAAACATATATTTTGTTCTGGGGTGAAATTCAATTGCCAAAATAGAAATACCCTGAATCTGGTGTCCCAGCTGTTGCAGGCCAAGTGTTAATCTGTCCGTAAAAGGGTATATTTTGTTCTGGGGTGAAACTCAATTTCCATAATAGCAATTCCATAAATGTAGTGTCATAGCTGTGGCTTGCAAAGTATAATATTGTCCGCCAAAACATATAATTTGTTCTGGGGTGAAATTCAATTGCCAAAATAGCAATACCCTGAATCTGGTGTTCCAGCAGTGGCTGGCAAAGTATAATAGTGTCCGCCAAAACATATATTTTGTTCTGGGGTGAAATTCAATTGCCAATATAGCAATACACTTAATCTGGCATTCCAGTAGTGGCTTGCAAAGTATAATAGTGTCCGCCAAAACATGTATTTTGTTCTGGGGTGAAATTCAATTGCCAAAATAGCAATACCCTGAATCTGGTGTCACAGCTGTTGCAGGCCAAGTGTTAATCTGTCCGTAAAAGGGTATATTTTGTTCTGGGGTGAAATTCAATTGCCAAAATAGCAATACCCTGAATCTGGTGTGCCAGCTGTTGCAGGCCAAGTGTTAATCTGTCCGTAAAAGGGTATATTTTGTTCTTGGGTGAAATTCAATTGCAAAAATAGCAATACCATAAATCTGGTGTCAAAGCACAGGCTGGCAAAGTATAATAGTGTCTGCCAAAACATATATATTGTTTTGGGGTGAAATTTAATTGCCAATATAGCAATACCCTTAATCTGGTGTCACAGCTGTGGCTGGCAAAGTATAATAGTGTACGCCAAAACATATATTTTGTTCTGGGGTGAAATTCAATTGCCAAAATAGAAATACCCTGAATCTGGTGTCCCAGCTGTTGCAGGCCAAGTGTTAATCTGTCCGTAAAAGGGTATATTTTGTTCTGGGGTGAAACTCAATTTCCAAAATTGCAAAACAATAAATCTGGTGTCACAGCTGTGGCTGGCAAAGTATAATATTTTCCGCCAAAACATATATTTTGTTCTGGGGTGAAATTGAATTGCCAAATTAGCAATACCCTGAATCTGGTGTTCAAGTAGTGGCTGGCAAAGTATAATAGATTCCGCCAAAACATATATTTTGTTCTGGGGTGAAATTCAATTGCCAATATAGCAATACACTTAATCTGGCGTTCCAGTAGTGGCTTGCAAAGTATAATAGTGTCCGCCAAAACATATATTTTGTTCTGGGGTGAAATTCAATTGCCAAAATAGCAATACTCTGAATCTGGTGTCACAGCTGTTGCAGGCCAAGTGTTAATGTGTCCGTAAAGGGTATATTTTGTTCTGGGGTGAAATTCAATTGCCAAAATAGAAATACCCTGAATCTGGTGTTCCAGTAGTGGCTGGCAAAGTATAATAGTGTCCGCCAAAACATATATTTTGTTCTGGGGTGAAATTCAATTGCCAAAATAGCAAAACCATAAATCTAATGTCACAGCTGTGGCTGGCAAAGTATAATATTGTCCGCCAAAACATATATTTTGTTCTGGGGTGAAATTCAATTGCCAAAATAGCAATACCCTGAATCTGGTGTCTTAGCTGTTGCAGGCCAAGTGTTAATCTGTCCGTAAAAGGGTATATTTTGTTCTGGGGTGAAATTCAATTGCCAAAATAGCAATACCATAAATCTGGTGTCACAGCTGTGGCTGGCCAAGTATAATATTGTCCGCCAAAACATATATTTTGTTCTGGGGTGAAATTCAATTGCCAAAATAGCAATACCATAAATCTGGTGTCACAGCTGTGGCTGGCAAAATATCATATTGTCCTCCAAAACATTTATTTTGTTCTGGGGTTAAATTCAATTGCCAAAATAGCAATACCCTGAATCTGGTGTCCTAGCTGTTGCACACCAAGTGTTAATCTGTCCGTAAAAGGGTATATTTGGTTCTGGGGTGAAATTCAATTGCCAAAATAGCAATACCCTGAATCTGGTGTGCCAGCTGTTGCAGGCCAAGTGTTAATCTGTCCGTAAAAGGGTATATTTTGTTCTTGGGTGAAATTCAATTGCAAAAATAGCAATACCATAAATCTGGTGTCAAAGCACAGGCTGGCAAAGTATAATAGTGTCTGCCAAAACATATATATTGTTTTGGGGTGAAATTTAATTGCCAATATAGCAATACCCTTAATCTGGTGTCACAGCTGTGGCTGGCAAAGTATAATAGTGTACGCCAAAACATATATTTTGTTCTGGGGTGAAATTCAATTGCCAAAATAGAAATACCCTGAATCTGGTGTCCCAGCTGTTGCAGGCCAAGAGTTAATCTGTCCGTAAAAGGGTATATTTTGTTCTGGGGTGAAACTCAATTTCCAAAATTGCAAAACAATAAATCTGGTGTCACAGCTGTGGCTGGCAAAGTATAATATTTTCCGCCAAAACATATATTTTGTTCTTGGGTGAAATTCAATTGCCAATATAGCAATACAATTAATCTGGCGTTCCAGTAGTGGCTTGCAAAGTATAATAGTGTTCGCCAAAACATATATTTTGTTCTGGGGTGAAATTCAATTGCCAAAATAGCAATACTCTGAATCTGGTGTCACAGCTGTTGCAGGCCAAGTGTTAATGTGTCCTTAAAAGGGTATATTTTGTTCTGGGGTGAAATTCAATTGCCAATATAGAAATACCCTGAATCTGGTGTTCCAGTAGTGGCTGGCAAAGTATAATAGTGTCCGCCAAAACATATATTTTGTTCTGGGGTGAAATTCAATTGCCAAAATAGCAAAACCATAAATCTAATGTCACAGCTGTGGCTGGCAAAGTATAAAATTGTCCGCCAAAACATATATTTTGTTCTGGGGTGAAATTCAATTGCCAAAATAGCAATACCCTGAATCTGGTGTCTCAGCTGTTGCAGGCCAAGTGTTAATCTGTCCGTAAAAGGGTATATTTTGTTCTGGGGTGAAATTCAATTGCCAAAATAGCAATACCATAAATCTGGTGTCACAGCTGTGGCTGGCAAAGTATAATATTGTCCGCCAAAACATATATTTTGTTCTGGGGTGAAATTTAACTGCCAAAATTCCAATACCATAAATCTGGTATCACAGTTGTTACAGGCCAAGTGTTAATCTGTCGATAAAAGGGTATATTTTGTTCTGGGGTGAAATTTAATTGCCAAAATAGCAATACCATGAATCTGGTGTTCCAGTAGTGGCTGGCAAAGTATAATAGTGTCCGCCAAAACATATATTTTGTTCTGGGGTGAAATTCAATTGCCAAAATAGCAATACCATAAATCTGGTGTCACAGCTGTGGCTGGCAAAGTATAATATTGTCCGACAAAACATATATTTTGTTCTGGGGTGAAATTCAATTGCCGAAATAGCAATACCATGAATCTGGTGTAACAGCTGTGGCTGGCAAAGTATAATAGTGTCCGCCAAAACATATATTTTGTTCTGGGGTGAAATTCAATTGCCAAAATAGAAATACCCTGAATCTGGTGTCCCTGCTGTTGCAGGCCAAGTGTTAATCTGTCCGTAAAAGGGTATATTTTGTTCTGGGGTGAAATTCAATTTCCAAAATAGCAAAACCATAAATCTGGTGTCACAGCTGTGGCTGGCAAAGTATAATATTGTCCGACAAAACAAATATTTTGTTCTGGGGTGAAATTCAATTGCCAAAATAGCAATACCCTGAATCTGGTGTTCCAGTAGTGGCTGGCAAAGTATAATAGTGTCTGCCAAAACATATATTTTGTTCTGGGGTGAAATTCAATTGCCAATATAGCAATACCCTTAATCTAGTGTTCCAGTAGTGGCTTGCAAAGTATAATAGTGTCCGCCAAAACATATATTTTGTTCTGGGGTGAAATTCAATTGCCAATATAGCAATACACTTAATCTGGCGTTCCAGTAGTGGCTTGCAAAGTATAATAGTGTCCGCCAAAACATATATTTTGTTCTGGGGTGAAATTCAATTGCCAATATAGCAATACACTTAATCTGGCGTTCCAGTAGTGGCTTGCAAAGTATAATAGTGTCCGCCAAAACATATATTTTGTTCTGGGGTGAAATTCAATTGCCAAAATAGCAATACTCTGAATCTGGTGTCACAGCTGTTGCAGGCCAAGTGTTAATCTGTCCGTAAAAGGGTATATTTTGTTCTGGGGTGAAATTCAATTGCTAAAATAGAAATACCCTGAATCTGGTGTTCCAGTAATGGCTGGAAAAGTATAATAGTGTCCGCCAAAACATATATTTTGTTCTGTGGTGAAATTCAATTGCCAAAATAGCAATACCGTACATCTGGTGTCACAGTTGTTGCAGGCCAAGTGTTAATCTGTCAATAAAAGGGTATATTTTGTTCTGGGGTGAAATTTAATTGCCAAAATAGCAATACCCTGAATCTGGTGTTTCAGTAGTGGCTGGCAAAGTATAATAGTGTCCGCCTAAACATATATTTTTTTCTGGGGTGAAATTCAATTGCCAAAATAGCAATACCATAAATCTGGTGTCACAGCTGTGGCTGGCCAAGTATAATATTGTCCGCCAAAACATATATTTTGTTCTGGGGTGAAATTCAATTGCCAAAATAGCAATACCATAAATCTGGTGTCAAAGCTGTGGCTGGCAAAATATAATATTGTCCTCCAAAACATATATTTTGTTCTGGGGTTAAATTCAATTGCCAAAATAGCAATACCCTGAATCTGGTGTCCTAGCTGTTGCACACCAAGTGTTAATCTGTCCGTAAAAGGGTATATTTTGTTCTGGGGTGATATTCAATTGCCAAAATAGAAATACCCTGAATCTGGTGTCCCAGCTGTTGCAGGCCAAGTGTTAATCTGTCCATAAAAGGGTATATTTTGTTCTGGGGTGATATTCAATTGCCAAAATAGCAATACCCTGAATCTGGTGTCTCAGATGTTGCAAGCCAAGTGTTAATCTGTCCGTAAAAGGGTATATTTTGTTCTGGGGTGAAACTCAATTTCCAAAATTGCAAAACAATAAATCTGGTGTCACAGCTGTGGCTGGCAAAGTATAATATTTTCCGCCAAAACATATATTTTGTTCTGGGGTGAAATTGAATTGCCAAAATAGCAATACCCTGAATCTGGTGTTCCAGTAGTGGCTGGCAAAGTATAATAGTGTCCGCCAAAACATATATTTTGTTCTGGGGTGAAAGTCATTTGCCAATATAGCAATACACTTAATCTGGCATTCCAGTAGTGGCTTGCAAAGTATAATAGTGTCCGCCAAAACATATATTTTGTTCTGGGGTGAAATTCAATTGCCAAAATAGCAATACTCTGAATCTGGTGTCACAGCTGTTGCAGGCCAAGTGTTAATGTGTCCGTAAAAGGGTATATTTTGTTCTGGGGTGAAAATCAATTGCCAAAATAGAAAAACCCTGAATCTGGTGTTCCAGTAGTGGCTGGCAAAGTATAATAGTGTCCGCCAAAACATATATTTTGTTCTGGGGTGAAATTCAATTGCCAAAATAGCAAAACCATAAATCTAATGTCACAGCTGTGGCTGGCAAAGTATAATATTGTCCGCCAAAACATATATTGTGTTCTGGGGTGAAATTCAATTGCCAAAATATCAATACCCTGAATCAGGTGTCTCAGCTGTTGCAGGCCAAGTGTTAATCTGTCCGTAAAAGGGTATATTTTGTTCTGGGGTGAAAATCAATTGCCAAAATAGCAATACCATAAATCTGGTGTCACAGCTGTGGCTGGCAAAGTATAATATTGTCCTCCAAAATATATATTTTGTTCTGGGGTGAAATTTAACTGCCAAAATAGCAATACCATAAATCTGGTATCACAGTTGTTACAGGCCAAGTGTTAATCTGTCGATAAAAGGGTATATTTTGTTCTGGGGTGAAATTTAATAGCCAAAATAGCAATACCATGAATCTGGTGTTCCAGTAGTGGCTGGCAAAGTATAATAGTGTCCGCCAAAGCATATATTTTGTTCTGGGGTGAAATTCAATAGCCAAAATAGCAATACCATAAATCTGGTGTCACAGCTGTGGCTGGCAAAGTATAATATTGTCCGACAAAACATATATTTTGTTCTGGGGTGAAATTCAATTGCCAAAATAGCAATACCATGAATCTGGTGTCACAGCTGTGGCTGGCAAAGTATAATAGTGTCCGCCAAAACATATATTTTGTTCTGGGGTGAAATTCAATTGCCAAAATAGAAATACCCTGAATCTGGTGTCCCAACTGTTGCAGGCCAAGTGTTAA
>CM065593.1:194525396-194733066 GCA_033119425.1 Bufotes viridis | reverse complement strand
CAGAACACAATATATGTTTTGGCGGACAATATTATACTTTTGCCAGCCACAGCTGTGACATTAGATTTATGGTTTTGCTATTTTGGCAATTGAATTTCACCCCAGAACAAAATATATGTTTTGGCGGACACTATTATACTTTGCCAGCCACTCCTGGAACACCAGATTCAGGGTATTTCTATTTTGGCAATTGAATTTCACCTCAGAACAAAATATACCTTTACGGACACATGAATACTTGGCCTGCAACAGCTGTGACACCAGATTCAGAGTATTGCTATTTTTGGCAATTGAATTTCACCCCAGAACAAAATATATGTTATGGCGGACTCTATTATACTTTGCAAGCCACTACTGGAATGCCAGATTAAGGTGTATTGCTAGATTGGCAACTGACTTTCACCCCAGAACAAAATATATGCTTTGGCGTGACACTATTATACTTTGCCAGCCACTACTGGAACACCAGATTCAGGGTACTGTATTTTGGCAATTCAATTTCACCCCAGAAATCAAAATTATATGTTTTAAGGAAAATATTATACTCCTTGCCAGCCACAGCTGTGACACCAGATTTATTGTTTTGCAATTTTGGAAATTGAGTTTCACCTCAGAACAAAATATACCCTTTACGGACAGATTAACACTTGGCTTGCAACATCTGAGACACCAGATTCAGGGTATTGCTATTTTGGCAATTGAATATCACCCCAGAACAAAATATACCCGTTTATGCGGACAGTATTAACACTTTGGCCTGCAACAGCTGGGACAACTCAGATTCAGGGTATTTGCTATTTTGGCAATTGAATATCACCCCAGAACAAAATATACCCTTTACGGACAGATTAACACTTGGCCTGCAACAGCTAGGACACCAGATTCAGGGTATTGCTATTTTGGCAATTGAATTTAACCCCAGAACAAAATATATGTTTTGACGGACAATATTATATTTTGCCAGCCACAGCTGTGACACCAGATTTATGGTATTGCTATTTTGGCAATTGAATTTCACCCTAGAACAAAATATATGTTTTGGCGGACAATATTAAACTTTGGCCAGCCACAGCTGTGACACCAGATTTATGGTATTGCTATTTTGGCAATTGAATTTCACCCCAGAACAAAATATATGTTTAGGCGGACACTATTAATACTTTGCCAGCCACTACTGAAACACCAGATTCAGGGTATTGCTATTTTGGCAATTAAATTTCACCCCAGAACAAAATATACCCTTTATTGGACAGATTAACACTTGGCCTGCAACAACTGTGACACCAGATGTATAGGTATTGCTATTTTTGGCAATTGAATTTCAACCCCAGAACAAAATATATGTTTTGGCGGACACTATTATACTTTGCCAGCCACTACTGGAACACCAGATTCAGGGTATTGCTATTTTGGCAATTGAATTTCACCCCAGAACAAAAATATATGTTTTGGCGGACACTATTATACTTTGCCAGCCACTACTGGAACACCAGATTCAGGGTATTGCTATTTTGGCAATTGAATTTCACCCCAGAACAAAAAATATGTTTTGGCGGAAAATATTATACTTTGCCAGCCACAGCTGTGACACCAGATTTATTGTATTGCAATTTTGGAAATTGAGTTTCACCCCAGAACAAAATATACCCTCTTACGGACAGATTAAGACTTGGCCTGCAACAGCTGGGACACCAGATTCAGGGTATTTCTATTTTGGCAATTGAATTTCACCCCAGAACAAAATATGTTTTTGGCGGACACTATTATACTTTGCCAGCCACAGCTGTGACACCAGATTAAGGGTATTGCTATATTGGCAATTGAATTTCACCCCAGAACAAATATATGTTTTGGCAGACACTATTATACTTTGCCAGCCACAGCTGTGACACCAGATTTATGGTATTGCTATTTTGGCAATTGAATTTCACCCAAGAACAAAATATACCCTTTTACGGACAGATTAACACTTGGCCTGCAACAGCTGGTACACTAGATTCAGGGTATTGCTATTTTGGCAATTGAATTTCACCCCAGAACAAAATATACCCTTTACGGACAGATTAACACTTGTGTGCAATAGCTAGACACCAGATTCAGGTATTGCTATTTTGGCAATTGAATTTAACCCCAGAACAAAATATATGTTTTGGAGGACAATATTATATTTTGCCAGCCACAGCTGTGACACCAGATTTATGGTATTGCTATTTTGGCAATTGAATTTCACCCCAGAACAAAATATATGTTTTGGCGGACAATATTATACTTGGCCAGCCACCGCTGTGACAGCATATTTATGGTATTGCTATTTTGGCAATTGAATTTCACCCCAGAACAAAATATATGTTTAGGCGGACACTATTATACTTTGCCAGCCACTACTGAAACACCAGATTCAGGGTATTGCTATTTTGGCAATTAAATTTCACACCAGAACAAAATATACCCTTTTATTGACAGATTAACACTTGGCCTGCAACAACTGTGACACCAGATGTATGGTATTGCTATTTTGGCAATTGAATTTCACCCCAGAACAAAATATACCCTTTTACGGACAGATTAACACTTGGCTTGCAACATCTGAGACACCAGATTCAGGGTATTGCTATTTTGGCAATTGAATTTCACCCCAGAACAAAATATATGTTTTGGCGGACAATATTATACTTTGCCAGCCACTAGCTGTGACACCAGATTTATGGTATTGCTATTTTGGCAATTGAATTTCACCCCAGAACAAAATATATGTTTTGGCGGACAATATTATACTTGGCCAGCCACAGCTGTGAGCACCAGATTTATGGTATTGCTATTTTGGCAATTGAATTTCACCCCAGAACAAAATATATGTTTTGGCGGACACTATTATACGTTGCCAGCCACTACTGGAACACCAGATTCAGGGTATTGCTATTTTGGCAATTGAGTTTCACCCCAGAACAACATATACCCTTTTACGGACAGATTAACACTTGGCCTGCAACAGCTGGGACACCAGATTCAGGGTATTGCTATTTTGGCAATTGAATTTCACCCCAGAACAAAATTTATGTTTTGGCGGACACTATTATACTTTGCAAGCCACTACTGGAACACTAGATTAAGGGTATTGCTATATTGGCAATTGAATTTCACCCCAGAACAAAATATATGTTTTGGCAGACACTATTCTACTTTGCCAGCCACTACTGGAACACCAGATTCAGGGAATTGCTATTTTGGCAATTGAATTTCACCCCAGAACAAAATATTTGTTTTGGCGGACAATATTATACTTTGCCAGCCACAGCTGTTACACCAGATTTATAGTTTTGCTATTTTGAAAATTGAATTTCACCCCAGAACAAAATATACCCTTTTACGGACAGATTAACACTTGGCCTGCAACAGCTGGGACACCAGATTCAGGGTATTTCTATTTTGGCAATTGAATTTCACCCCAGAACAAAATATACCCTTTTATGGACAGATTAACACTTGGTGTGCAACAGCTGGGACACCAGATTCAGGGTATTGCTATTTTGGCAATTGAATTTCACCCCAGAACAAAATATATGTTTTGAGGACAGTATTATATTTTGCCAGCCACAGCTGTGACAACCAGATTTATGGTATTGCTATTTTGGCAATTGAATTTCACCCCAGAACAAAATATATGTTTTAGCGGACACTATTATACTTTGCCAGCCACAACTGTGACACCAGATTTATGGTATTGCTATTTTGGCAATTGAATTTCACCTCAGAACAAAATATATGTTTTGGCGGACACTATTATACTTTGCCAGCCACTACTGGAACACCAGATTCATGGTATTGCTATTTTGGCAATTGAATTTCACCCCAGAACAAAATATACTCTTTTGGCGGACAGATTAACACTTGGTCTGCAAACAGCTGTGACACCAGATTTATGGTATTGCTATTTTGGCAATTGAATTTCACCCCAGAACAAAATATACCCTTTTACGGACAGATTAACACTTGGCCTGCAACAGCTGAGACACCAGATTCAGGGTATTGCTATTTTGGCAATTGAATTTCACCCCAGAACAAAATATATGTTTTGGCGGACAAATTATACTTTGCCAGCCACAGCTGTGACATTAGATTTATGGTTTTGCTATTTTGGCAATTGAATTTCACCCCAGAACAAAATATATGTTTTGGCGGACACTATTATACTTTGCCAGCCACTACTGGAACACCAGATTCAGGGTATTTCTATTTTGTCAATTGAATTTCACCCCAGAACAAAATATTCCCTTTTACGGACAGATTAACACTTGGCCTGCAACAGCTGTTACACCAGATTCAGAGTATTGCTATTTTTGCAATTGAATTTCACCCCAGAACAAAATATATGTTTTGGCGGACACTATTATTCTTTGCAAGCCACTACTGGAACGCCAGATTAAGTGTATTGCTATATTGGCAATTGAATTTCACCTCAGAACAAAATATATGTTTTGGCGGACACTATTATACTTTGCCAGCCACTACTGGAACACCAGATTCAGGGTATTGCTATTTTGGCAATTGAATTTCACCCCAGAACAAAAAATATGTTTTGGCGGAAAATATTATACTTTGCCAGCCACAGCTGTGACACCAGATTTATTGTTTTGCAATTTTGGAAATTGAGTTTCACCCCAGAACAAAATATACCCTTTTACGGACAGATTAAGACTTGGCCTGCAACAGCTGGGACACCAGATTCAGGGTATTTCTATTTTGGCAATTGAATTTCACCCCAGAACAAAATATATGTTTTGGCGTACACTATTATACTTTGCCAGCCACAGCTGTGACACCAGATTCAGGGTATTTCTATTTTGGCAATTGAATTTCACCCCAAAACAATATATATGTTTTGGCAGACACTATTATACTTTGCCAGCCTGTGCTTTGACACCAGATTTATGGTATTGCTATTTTTGCAATTGAATTTCACCCAAGAACAAAATATAACCTTTTACAGACAGATTAACACTTGGCCTGCAACAGCTGGCACACCAGATTCAGGGTATTGCTATTTTGGCAATTGAATTTCACCCCAGAACAAAATATACCCTTTTACGGACAGATTAACACTTGGTGTGCAACAGCTAGGACACCAGATTCAGGGTATTGCTATTTTGACAATTGAATTTAACCGCAGAACAAAATATATGTTTTGGAGGACAATATGATATTTTGCCAGCCACAGCTATGACACCAGATTTATGGTATTGCTATTTTGGCAATTGAATTTCACCCCAGAACAAAATATATGTTTTGGCGGACACTATTATACTTTGCCAGCCACTACTGGAAACACCAGATTCAGGGTATTGCTATTTTGGCAATTAAATTTCACCCCAGAACAAAATATACCCTTTTATTGACAGATTAACACTTGGCCTGCAACAACTGTGACACCAGATGTATGGTATTGCTATTTTGGCAATTGAATTTCACCCCAGAACAAAATATACCCTTTTACGGACAGATTAACACTTGGCTTGCAACATCTGAGACACCAGATTCAGGGTATTGCTATTTTGGCAATTGAATTTCACCCCAGAACAAAATATATGTTTTGGCGGACAATATTATACTTTGCCAGCCACAGCTGTGACACCAGATTTATGGTATTGCTATTTTGGCAATTGAATTTCACCCCAGAACAAAATATATGTTTTGGCGGACAATATTACACTTGGCCAGCCACATCTGTGGCTCCAGATTTATGGTATTGCTATTTTGGCAATTGAATTTCACCCCAGAACAAAATATATGTTTTAGCGAACACTATTATACTTTGCCAGCCACTACTGGAACACCAGATTCAGGGTATTGCTATTTTGGCAATTGAGTTTCACCCCAGAACAACATATACCCTTTTACGGACAGATTAACACTTGGCCTGCAACAGCTGGGACACCAGATTCAGGGTATTGCTATTTTGGCAATTGAATTTTACCCCAGAATAAAATTTATGTTTTGGCGGACACTATTATACTTTGCAAGCCACTACTGGAACACTAAATTAAGGGTATTGCTATATTGGCAATTTAATTTCACCCCAGAACAAAATATATGTTTTGGCAGAAACTATTCTACTTTGCCAGCCACTACTGGAACACCAGATTCAGGGTATTGCTATTTTGGCAATTGAATTTCACCCCAGAACAAAATATTTGTTTTGGCGGACAATATTATACTTTGCCAGCCACAGCTGTGACACCAGATTTATGGTTTTGCTATTTTGGAAATTGAATTTCACCCCAGAACAAAATATACCCTTTTACGGACAGATTAACACTTGGCCTGCAACAGCTGGGACACCAGATTCAGGGTATTGCTATTTTGGCAATTGAATTTCACCCCAGAACAAAATATATGTTTTGGCGGACACTATTATACTTTGCAAGCCACTACTGGAACACCAGATTCAGGGTATTTCTATTTTGGCAATTGAATTTCACCCCAGAACAAAATATACCCTTTACGGACAGATTAACACTTGGCCTGCAACAGCTGTGACACCAGATTCAGAGTATTGCTATTTTGGCAATTGAATTTCACCCCAGAACAAAATATATGTTTTGGCGGACACTATTATACTTTGCAAGCCACTACTGGAACGCCAGATTAAGTGTATTGCTATATTGGCAATTGAATTTCACCCCAGAACAAAATATATGTTTTGGCGGACACTATTATACTTTGCCAGCCACTACTGGAACACCAGATTCAGGGTATTGCTATTCTGGCAATTGAATTTCACCCCAGAACAAAAAATATGTTTTGGCGGAAAATATTATACTTTGCCAGCCACAGCTGTGACACCAGATTTATTGTTTTGCAATTTTGGAAATTGAGTTTCACCCCAGAACAAAATATACCCTTTTACGGACAGATTAAGACTGGGCCTGCAACAGCTGGGACACCAGATTCAGGGTATTTCTATTTTGGCAATTGAATTTCACCCCAGAACAAAATATATGTTTTGGCAGACACTATTATACTTTGCCAGCCACTAATGGAACGCCAGATTCATAGTATTGTTATTTTGGCAATTGAATTTCACCCCAGAACAAAATATACCCTTTTACGGACAGATTAACACTTGATGTGCAACAGCTGTGACACCAGATTCAGGGTATTGCTATTTTGGCAATTGATTTTCACCCCAGAACAAAATATATGTTTTGGCGGACACTATTATACTTTGCCAGCCACTACTGGAACACCAGATTCAGGGGATTGCTATTTTGGCAATTGAATTTCACCCCAGAACAATATATATGTTTTGGCAGACACTATTATACTTTGCCAGCCACAGCTGTGACACCAGATTTATGGCATTGCTTTTTTGCAATTGAATTTCACACTAGAACAAAATATACTCTTTTACGGACAGACTAACACATTGTCTGCAACAGCTGGGACACCAGATTCAGGGTATTGCTATTTTGGCAATTGAATTTCACCCCAGAACAAAATATACCCTTTTATGGACAGATTAACACTTGGTGTGCAACAGCTGGGACACCAGATTCAGGGTATTGCTATTTTGGCAATTGAATTTCACCCCAGAACAAAATATATGTTTTGGCGGACACTATTATACTTTGCCAGCCACTACTGGAACACCAGATTCATGGTATTGCTATTTTGGCAATTCAATTTCACCCCAGAACAAAATATATGTTTTGGCGGAAAATATTATACTTTGGCAGCCACAGCTGTGACACCAGATTTATTGTTTTGCAATTTTGGAAATTGAGT
Source organism: Bufotes viridis (assembly GCA_033119425.1). Lineage (NCBI taxonomy): Eukaryota > Metazoa > Chordata > Amphibia > Anura > Bufonidae > Bufotes > Bufotes viridis. The sequence continues at coordinate 194,725,284 of CM065593.1, read as the reverse complement.
TTCACCCCAGAGCAAAATATACCCTTTTACGGACAGATTAACACTTGGTGTGCAACAGCTGAGATACCAGATTCAGGGTATTGCTATTTTGGCAATTGAATTTCACCCCAGAACAAAATATACCCTTTTATGGACAGATTAACACTTCGCCTGCAACAGCTGGGACACCAGATTCATGGTATTGCTATTTTGGCAATTGAATTTCACCCCAGAACAAAATATATGTTTTGGCGGACAATATTATACTTTGCCAGCCACAGCTGTGACACCAGATTTATTGTTTTGCAATTTTGGAAATTGAGTTTCACCCCAGAACAAAATATACCCTTTACGGACAGATTAACACTTGGCTTGCAACATCTGAGACACCAGATTCAGGGTATTGCTATTTTGGCAATTAAATATCACCCCAGAACAAAATATACCCTTTTATGGACAGATTCACACTTGGCCTGCAACAGCTGGGACACCAGATTCAGGGTATTTCTATTTTGGCAATTGAATATCACCCCAGAACAAAATATACCCTTTTACGGACAGATTAACACTTGGTGTGCAACAGCTAGGACACCAGATTCAGGGTATTGCTATTTTGGCAATTGAATTTAACCCCAGAACAAAATATATGTTTTGGAGGACAATATTATATTTTGCCAGCCACAGCTGTGACACCAGATTTATGGTATTGCTATTTTGGCAATTGAATTTCACCCCAGAACAAAATATATGTTTTGGCGGACAATATTATACTTGGCCAGCCACAGCTGTGACACCAGATTTATGGTATTGCTATTTTGGCAATTGAATTTCACCCCAGAACAAAATATATGTTTAGGCGGACACTATTATACTTTGCCAGCCACTACTGAAACACCAGATTCAGGGTATTGCTATTTTGGCAATTAAATTTCACCCCAGAACAAAATATACCCTTTTATTGACAGATTAACACTTGGCCTGCAACAACTGTGACACCAGATGTATGGTATTGCTATTTTGGCAATTGAATTTCACCCCAGAACAAAATATATGTTTTGGCGGACACTATTATACTTTTCCAGCCACTACTGGAACACCAGATTCAGGGTATTGCTATTTTGGCAATTGAATTTCACCCCAGAACAAAATATATGTTTTAGCGGACACTATTATACTTTGCAAGCCACTAGCTGGAACACCAGATTCAAGTGTATTGCTATATTGGCAATTGAATTTCACCCCAGAACAAAATATATGTTTTGGCGGACACTATTATACTTTGCCAGCCACTACTGGAACACCAGATTCAGGGTATTGCTATTTTGGCAATTGAATTTCACCCCAGAACAAAATATATGTTTTGGCGGACAATATTATACTTTGCAAGCCACAGCTGTGACACCAGATTTATGGTATTGCTATTTTGGCAATTGAATTTCACCCCAGAACAAAATATACCCTTTACGGACAGATTAACACTTGGCCTGCAACAGCTGGGACACCAGATTCAGGGTATTGCTATTTTGGCAATTGAATTTCACCCCAGAACAAAATATATGTTTTGGCGGACAATATTATACTTTGCCAGTCACAGCTGTGACACCAGATTTATGGAATTGCTATTTTGGCAATTGAATTTCACCCCAGAACAAAATATACCCTTTTACGGACAGATTAACACTTGGCCTGCAACAGCTGGGACACCAGATTCAGGGTATTTCTATTTTGGCAATTGAATTTCACCCCAGAACAAAATATATGCTTTGACGGACAGTATTAACACTTGGTGTGCAACAGCTGGGACACCAGATTCAGGGTATTGCTATTTTGGCAATTGAATTTCACCCCAGAACAAAATATATGTTTTGGAGGACAATATTATACTTTGCCAGCCACAGCTGTGACACCAGATTCATGGTATTGCTATTTTGGCAATTGAATTTCACCCCAGAACAAAATATACCCTTTTACGGACAGTATTAACACTTTGCTGTGCAACAGCTGAGACACCAGATTCAGGGTATTGCTATTTTGGCAATTGAATTTCACCCCAGAACAAAATATATGTTTTGGCGGACAGTATTATACTTTGCCAGCCACAGCTGTGACACCAGATTCATGGTATTGCTATTTTGGCAATTGAATTTCACCCCAGAACAAAATATATGTTTTGGCGGACAATATTATACTTTGCCAGCCACAGCTGTGACACCAGATTTATGGTATTGCTATTTTGGCAATTGAATTTCACCCCAGAACAAAATATACCCTTTTACGGACAGATTAACACTTGGCCTGCAACAGCTGAGACACCAGATTCAGGGTATTGCTATTTTGGCAATTGAATTTCACCCCAGAACAAAATATATGTTTTGGCAGACAATATTATACTTTGCCAGCCACAGCTGTGACATTAGATTTATGGTTTTGCTATTTTGGCAATTGAATTTCACCCCAGAACAAAATATTTGTTTTGGCGGACAATATTATACTTTGCCAGCCACAGCTGTGACACCAGATTTATGGTTTTGCTATTTTGGAAATTGAATTTCACCACAGAACAAAATATACCCTTTTACGGACAGATTAACACTTGGCCTGCAACAGCTGGGACACCAGATTCAGGGTATTTCTATTTTGGCAATTGAATTTCACCCCAGAACAAAATATATGTTTTGGCGGACACTATTATACTTTGCCAGCCACAGCTGTGACACCAGATTCATGGTATTGCTATTTTGGCAATTGAATTTCACCCCAGAACAAAATATATGTTTTGGCGGACAATATTATACTTTGCCAGCCACAGCTGTGACACCAGATTTATGGTATTGCTATTTTGGCAATTGAATTTCACCCCAGAACAAAATATACCCTTTACGGACAGATTAACACTTGGCCTGCAACAGCTGAGACACCAGATTCAGGGTATTGCTATTTTGGCAATTGAATTTCACCCCAGAACAAAATATATGTTTTGGTGGACAATATTAATACTTGGCCAGCCACAGCTGTGACACCAGATTTATGGTATTGCTATTTTGGCAATTGAATTTCACCCCAGAACAAAATATATGTTTTGGCGGACACTATTATACTTTGCCAGCCACTACTGGAACACCAGATTCAGGGTATTGCTATTTTGGCAATTGAATTTCACCCCAGAACAAAATATACTGTTTAGCGGACACGATTATACTTTGCCAGCCACTACTGGAACACCAGATTAAGTGTATTGCTATATTGGCAATTGAATTTCACCCCAGAACAAAATATATGTTTTGGCGGACACTATTATACTTTGCCAGCCACTACTGGAACACCAGATTCAGGGTATTTCTATTTTGGCAATTGAATTTCACCCCAGAACAAAATATATGTTTTGGCGGACACTATTATACTTTGCAAGCCACTACTGGAACGCCAGATTAAGTGTATTGCTATATTGGCAATTGAATTTCACCCCAGAACAAAATATATGTTTTGGCGGACACTATTATACTTTTCCAGCCACTACTGGAACACCAGATTCAGGGTATTGCTATTTTGGCAATTGAATTTCACCCCAGAACAAATTATATGTTTTGGCGGACAATATTATACTTTGCAAGCCACAGCTATGACACCACATTTATGGAATTGCTATTTTGGAAATTGAGTTTCACCCCAGAACAAAATATACCCTTTTACGGACAGATTAACACTTGGCCTGCAACAGCTGGGACACCAGATTCAGGGTATTTCTATTTTGGCAATTGAATTTCACCCCAGAACAAAATATATGTTTTGGCGGACAATATTATACTTTGCCAGTCACAGCTGTGACACCAGATTTATGGTATTGCTATTTTGGCAATTGAATATCACCCCAGAACAAAATATACCCTTTTATGGACAGATTAACACTTGGCCTGCAACAGCTGGGACACCAGATTCAGGGTATTTCTATTTTGGCAATTGAATATCACCCCAGAACAAAATATACCCTTTTACGGACAGATTAACACTTGGTGTGCAACAGCTAGGACACCAGATTCAGGGTATTGCTATTTTGGCAATTGAATTTAACCCCAGAACAAAATTTATGTTTTGGAGGACAATATTATATTTTGCCAGCCACAGCTGTGACACCAGATTTATGGTATTGCTATTTTGGCAATTGAATTTCACCTCAGAACAAAATATATGTTTTGGCGGACAATATTATACTTTGCCAGCCACAGCTGTGACACCAGATTTATGGTATTGCTATTTTGGCAATTGAATTTCACCCCAGAACAAAATATACCCTTTACGGACAGATTAACACTTGGCCTGCAACAGCTGAGACACCAGATTCAGGATATTGCTATTTTGGCAATTGAATTTCACCCCAGAACAAAATATATGTTTTGGCAGACAATATTATACTTTGCCAGCCACAGCTGTGACATTAGATTTATGGTTTTGCTATTTTAGCAATTGAATTTCACCCCAGAACAAAATATTTGTTTTGGCGGACAATATTATACTTTGCCAGCCACAGCTGTGACACCAGATTTATGGTTTTGCTATTTTGGAAATTGAATTTCACCACAGAACAAAATATACCCTTTTACGGACAGATTAACACTTGGCCTGCAACAGCTGGGACACCAGATTCAGGGTATTTCTATTTTGGCAATTGAATTTCACCCCAGAACAAAATATATGTTTTGGCGGACACTATTATACTTTGCCAGCCACAGCTGTGACACCAGATTCATGGTATTGCTATTTTGGCAATTGAATTTCACCCCAGAACAAAATATATGTTTTGGCGGACAATATTATACTTTGCCAGCCATAGCTGTGACACCAGATTTATGGTATTGCTATTTTGGCAATTGAATTTCACCCCAGAACAAAATATACCCTTTTACGGACAGATTAACACTTGGTGTGCAACAGCTGAGATACCAGATTCAGGGTATTGCTATTTTGGCAATTGAATTTCACCCCAGAACAAAATATATGTTTTGGCAGACAATATTATACTTTGCCAGCCACAGCTGTGACATTAGATTTATGGTTTTGCTATTTTGGCAATTGAATTTCACCCCAGAACAAAATATTTGTTTTGGCGGACAATATATACTTTGCCAGCCATAGCTGTGACACCAGATTTATGGTTTTGCTATTTTGGAAATTGAATTTCACCCCAGAACAAAATATACCCTTTTACGGACAGATTAACACTTCGCCTGCAACAGCTGGGACACCAGATTCAGGGTATTTCTATTTTGGCAATTGAATTTCACCTCGGAACAAATTTTTGTTTTGGCAGACACTATTATACTTTGCCAGCCACACCTGTGACACCAGATTCATGGTATTGCTATTTTGGCAATTGAATTTCACCCCAGAACAAAATATATGTTTTGGCGGACAATATTATACTTTGCCAGCCACAGCTGTGACACCAGATTTATGGTATTGCTATTTTGGCTATTGAATTTCACCCCAGAACAAAATATATGTTTTGGCGGACACTATTATACTTTGCCAGCCACTACTGGAACACCAGATTCATGGTATTGCTATTTTAGCAATTAAATTTCACCCCAGGACAAAATATACCCTTTTATCGACAGATTAACACTTGGCCTGCAACAACTGTGATACCAGATTTATGGTATTGCTATTTTGGCAATTAAATTTTACCCCAGAACAAAATATATGTTTTGGCGGACAATATTATACTTTGCCAGCCATAGCTGTGACACCAGATTAATGGTATTGCTATTTTGGCAATTGAATTTCACCCCAGAACAAAATATACCCTTTTACGGACAGATTAACACTTGGCCTGCGACAGCTGAGACACCAAATTCAGGGTATTGCTATTTTGGCAATTGAATTTCACCCCAGAACAAAATATATGTTTTGGCGGACAATATTATACTTTGCCAGCCACAGCTGTGACATTAGATTTATGGTTTTGCTATTTTGGCAATTGAATTTCACCCAAGAACAAAATATATGTTTTGGCGGACACTATTATACTTTTCCAGCCACTACTGGAACACCAGATTCAGGGTATTTCTATTTTGGCAATTGAATTTCACCCCAGAACAAAATATACCCTTTTACGGACAGATTAACACTTGGCCTGCAACAGCTGTGACACCAGATTCAGGGTATTGCTATTTTGGCAATTGAATTTCACCCCAGAACAAAATATATGTTTTGGCGGACACTATTATACTTTGCAAGCCACTCCTGGAACGCCAGATTAAGTGTATTGCTATATTGGCAATTGAATTTCACCCCAGAACAAAATATATGTTTTGGCGGACACTATTATACTTTGCCAGCCACTACTGGAACACCAGATTCAGGGTATTGCTATTTTGGCAATTGAATTTCACCCCAGAACAAATTATATGTTTTGGCGGACAATATTATACTTTGCAAGCCACAGCTATGACACCACATTTATGGAATTGCCATTTTGGAAATTGAGTTTCACCCCAGAACAAAATATACCCTTTTACGGACAGATTAACACTTGGCCTGCAACAGCTGGGACACCAGATTCAGGGTATATCTATTTTGGCAATTGAATTTCACCCCAGAACAAAATATATGTTTTGGCGGACAATATTATACTTTGCCAGTCACAGCTGTGACACCAGATTTATGGTATTGCTATTTTGGCAATTGAATATCACCCCAGAACAAAATATACCCTTTTATGGACAGATTAACACTTGGCCTGCAACAGCTGGGACACCAGATTCAGGGTATTTCTATTTTGGCAATTGAATATCACCCCAGAACTAAATATACCTTTTTACGGACAGATTAACACTTGGTGTGCAACAGCTAGGACACCAGATTCAGGGTATTGCTATTTTGGCATTAGAATTTAACCCCAGAACAAAATATATGTTTTGGAGCACAATATTATATTTTGCCAGCCACAGCTGTGACACCAGATTTATGGTATTGCTATTTTGGCAATTGAATTTCACCCCAGAACAAAATATATGTTTTGGAAGACAATATTATACTTGTCCAGCAACAGCTGTGACACCAGATTTATGGTATTGCTATTTTGGCAATTGAATTTCACCCCAGAACAAAATATATGTTTAGGCGGACACTATTATACTTTGCCAGCCACTACTGAAACACCAGATTCAGGGTATTGCTATTTTGGCAATTAAATTTCACCCCAGAACAAAATATACCCTTTTATTGACAGATTAACACTTGGCCTGCAACAACTGTGACACCAGATGTATGGTATTGCTATTTTGGCAATTGAATTTCACCCCAGAACAAAATATATGTTTTGGCGGACACTATTATACTTTTCCAGCCACTACTGGAACACCAGATTCAGGGTATTTCTATTTTGGCAATTGAATTTCACCCCAGAACAAAATATACCCTTTTACGGACAGATTAACACTTGGCCGGCAACAGCTGTGACACCAGATTCAGAGTATTGCTATTTTGGCAATTGAATTTCACCCCAGAACAAAATATATGTTTTGGCGGACACTATTATACTTTGCAAGCCACTACTGGAACGCCAGATTAAGTGTATTGCTATATCGGCAATTGAATTTCACCCCAGAACAAAATATATGTTTTGGCGGACACTATTATACTTTGCCAGCCACTACTGGAACACCAGATTCAGGGTATTGCTATTTTGGCAATTGAATTTCACCCCAGAACAAATTATATGTTTTGGCGGACAATATTATACTTTGCAAGCCACAGCTATGACACCACATTTATGGAATTGCTATTTTGGAAATTGAGTTTCACCCCAGAACAAAATATACCCTTTACGGACAGATTAACACTTGGCCTGCAACAGCTGGGACACCAGATTCAGGGTATTTCTATTTTGGCAATTGAATTTCACCCCAGAACAAAATATATGTTTTGGCGGACAATATTATACTTTGCCAGTCACAGCTGTGACACCAGATTTATGGTATTGCTATTTTGGCAATTGAATATCACCCCAGAACAAAATATACCCTTTTATGGACAGATTAACACTTGGCCTGCAACAGCTGGGACACCAGATTCAGGGTATTTCTATTTTGGCAATTGAATATCACCCCAGAACAAAATATACCCTTTTACGGACAGATTAACACTTGGTGTGCAACAGCTAGGACACCAGATTCAGGGTATTGCTATTTTGGCAATTGAATTTAACCCCAGAACAAAATATATGTTTTGGAGGACAATATTATATTTTGCCAGCCACAGCTGTGCACCAGATTTATGGTATTGCTATTTTGGCAATTGAATTGCACCCCAGAACAAAATATATGTTTTGGCGGACAATATTATACTTGGCCAGCCACAGCTGTGACACCAGATTTATGGTATTGCTATTTTGGCAATTGAATTTCACCCCAGAACAAAATATATGTTTAGGCGGACACTATTATACTTTGCCAGCCACTACTGAAACACCAGATTCAGGGTATTGCTATTTTGGCAATAAAATTTCACCCCAGAACAAAATATACACTTTTATTGACAGATTAACACTTGGCCTGCAACAACTGTGACACCAGATGTATGGTATTGCTATTTTGGCAATTGAATTTCACCCCAGAACAAAATATACCCTTTTACGGACAGATTAACACTTGGCTTGCAACATCTGAGACACCAGATTCAGGGTATTGCTATTTTGGCAATTGAATTTCACCCCAGAACAAAATATATTTTTTGGCGGACAATATTATACTTTGCCAGCCACAGCTGTGACACCAGATTTATGGTATTGCTATTTTGGCAATTGAATTTCACCCCAGAACACAATATATGTTTAGGCGGACACTATCATACTTTGCCAGCCACTACTGGAACACTAGATTCAGGGTATTGCTATTTTGGCAATTAAATTTCACCCCAGAACAAATTATACCCTTTTATTGACAGATTAACACTTGGCCTGCAACAACTGTGACACCAGATTTATGGTATTGCTATTTTGGCAATTGAATTTCACCCCAGAACAAAATATATGTTTTGGCGGACACTATTATACTTTGCCAGCCACTACTGGAACACCAGATTCAGGGTATTGCTATTTTGGCAATTGAGTTTCACCCCAGAACAAAATATATGTTTTGGCAGACACTATTATACTTTGCCAGCCACTACTGGAACACTAGATTAAGGGTATTGCTATATTGGCAATTGAATTTCACCCCAGAACAACATATACCCTTTTACGGACAGATTAACACTTGGCCTGCAACAGCTGGGACACCAGATTCAGGGTATTTCTATTTTGGCAATTGAATTTCACCCCAGAACAAAATATATGTTTTGGCGGACACTATTATACTTTGCAAGCCACTACTGGAACACTAGATTAAGGGTATTGATATATTGGCAATTTAATTTCACCCCAGAACAAAATATATGTTTTGGCAGACACTATTATACTTTGCCAGCCACTACTGGAACACCAGATTCAGGGTATTGCTATTTTGGCAATTGAATTTCACCCCAGAACAAAATATTTGTTTTGGCGAACAATATTATACTTTGCCAGCCACAGCTGTGACACCAGATTTATGGTTTTGCTATTTTGGAAATTGAATTTCACCCCAGAACAAAATATACCCTTTTACGGACAGATTAACACTTGGCCTGCAACAGTTGGGACACCAGATTCAGGGTATTTCTATTTTGGCAATTGAATTTCACCCCAGAACAAAATATATGTTTTAGCGGACACTATTATACTTTGCCAGCCACAGCTGTGACACCAGATTCATGGTATTGCTATTTTGGCAATTGAATTTCACCCCAGAACAAAATATATGTTTTGGCGGACAATATTATACTTTGCCAGCCACAGCTGTGACACCAGATTTATGGTATTGCTATTTTGGCTATTGAATTTCACCCCAGAACAAAATATATGTTTTGGCGGACACTATTATACTTTGCCAGCCACTACTGGAACACCAGATTCATGGTATTGCTATTTTGGCAATTAAATTTCACCCCAGAACAAAATATACCCTTTTATCGACAGATTAACACTTGGCCTGTAACAACTGTGATACCAGATTTATGGTATTGCTATTTTGGCAGTTAAATTTCACCCCAGAACAAAATATATGTTTTGGCGGACAATATTATACTTTGCCAGCCACAGCTGTGACACCAGATTTATGGTATTGCTATTTTGGCAATTGATTTTCACCCCAGAACAAAATATACCCTTTTACGGACAGATTAACACTTGGCCTGCAACAGCTGAGACACCTGATTCAGGGTATTGCTATTTTGGCAATTGAATTTCACCCCAGAACACAATATATGTTTTGGCGGACAATATTATACTTTGCCAGCCACAGCTGTGACATTAGATTTATGGTTTTGCTATTTTGGCAATTGAATTTCACCCCAGAACAAAATATATGTTTTGGCGGACACTATTATACTTTGCCAGCCACTACTGGAACACCAGATTCAGGGTATTTCTATTTTGGCAATTGAATTTCACCCCAGAACAAAATATACCCTTTACGGACACATTAACACTTAGCCTGCAACAGCTGTGACACCAGATTCAGAGTATTGCTATTTTGGCAATTGAATTTCACTCCAGAACAAAATATATGTTTTGGCGGACACTATTATACTTTGCAAGCCACTACTGGAATGCCAGATTAAGTGTATTGCTATATTGGCAATTGACTTTCACCCCAGAACAAAATATATGTTTTGGCGGACACTATTATACTTTGCCAGCCACTACTGGAACACCAGATTCAGGGTATTGCTATTTTGGCAATTCAATTTCACCCCAGAACAAAATATATGTTTTGGCGGAAAATATTATACTTTGCCAGCCACAGCTGTGACACCAGATTTATTGTTTTGCAATTTTGGAAATTGAGTTTCACCCCAGAACAATATATACTCTTTTACGGACAGATTAACACTTGGCTTGCAACATCTGAGACACCAGATTCAGGGTATTGCTATTTTGGCAATTAAATATCACCCCAGAACAAAATATACCCTTTTATGGACAGATTAACACTTGGCCTGCAACAGCTGGGACACCAGATTCAGGGTATTTCTATTTTGGCAATTGAATATCACCCCAGAACAAAATATACCCTTTACGGACAGATTAACACTTGGTGTGCAACAGCTAGGACACCAGATTCAGGGTATTGCTATTTTGGCAATTGAATTTAACCCCAGAACAAAATATATGTTTTGGAGGACAATATTATATTTTGCCAGCCACAGCTGTGACACCAGATTTATGGTATTGCTATTTTGGCAATTGAATTTCACCCCAGAACAAAATATATGTTTTGGCGGACAATATTATACTTGGCCAGCCACAGCTGTGACACCAGATTTATGGTATTGCTATTTTGGCTATTGAATTTCACCCCAGAACAAAATATATGTTTTGGCGGACACTATTATACTTTGCCAGCCACTACTGGAACACCAGATTCATGGTATTGCTATTTTGGCAATTAAATTTCACCCCAGAACAAAATATACCCTTTTATCGACAGATTAACACTTGGCCTGTAACAACTGTGATACCAGATTTATGGTATTGCTATTTTGGCAGTTAAATTTCACCCCAGAACAAAATATATGTTTTGGCGGACAATATTATACTTTGCCAGCCACAGCTGTGACACCAGATTTATGGTATTGCTATTTTGGCAATTGATTTTCACCCCAGAACAAAATATACCCTTTTACGGACAGATTAACACTTGGCCTGCAACAGCTGAGACACCTGATTCAGGGTATTGCTATTTTGGCAATTGAATTTCACCCCAGAACACAATATATGTTTTAGCGGACAATATTATACTTTGCCAGCCACAGCTGTGACATTAGATTTATGGTTTTGCTATTTTGGCAATTGAATTTCACCCCAGAACAAAATATATGTTTTGGCGGACACTATTATACTTTGCCAGCCACTACTGGAACACCAGATTCAGGGTATTTCTATTTTGGCAATTGAATTTCACCCCAGAACAAAATATACCCTTTACGGACACATTAACACTTAGCCTGCAACAGCTGTGACACCAGATTCAGAGTATTGCTATTTTGGCAATTGAATTTCACTCCAGAACAAAATATATGTTTTGGCGGACACTATTATACTTTGCAAGCCACTACTGGAATGCCAGATTAAGTGTATTGCTATATTGGCAATTGACTTTCACCCCAGAACAAAATATATGTTTTGGCGGACACTATTATACTTTGCCAGCCACTACTGGAACACCAGATTCAGGGTATTGCTATTTTGGCAATTCAATTTCACCCCAGAACAAAATATATGTTTTGGCGGAAAATATTATACTTTGCCAGCCACAGCTGTGACACCAGATTTATTGTTTTGCAATTTTGGAAATTGAGTTTCACCCCAGAACAATATATACTCTTTTACGGACAGATTAACACTTGGCTTGCAACATCTGAGACACCAGATTCAGGGTATTGCTATTTTGGCAATTAAATATCACCCCAGAACAAAATATACCCTTTTATGGACAGATTAACACTTGGCCTGCAACAGCTGGGACACCAGATTCAGGGTATTTCTATTTTGGCAATTGAATATCACCCCAGAACAAAATATACCCTTTTACGGACAGATTAACACTTGGTGTGCAACAGCTAGGACACCAGATTCAGGGTATTGCTATTTTGGCAATTGAATTTAACCCCAGAACAAAATATATGTTTTGGAGGACAATATTATATTTTGCCAGCCACAGCTGTGACACCAGATTTATGGTATTGCTATTTTGGCAATTGAATTTCACCCTAGAACAAAATATATGTTTTGGCGGACAATATTAAACTTGGCCAGCCACAGCTGTGACACCAGATTTATGGTATTGCTATTTTGGCAATTGAATTTCACCCCAGAACAAAATATATGTTTAGGCGGACACTATTATACTTTGCCAGCCACTACTGAAACACCAGATTCAGGGTATTGCTATTTTGGCAATTAAATTTCACCCCAGAACAAAATATACCCTTTTATTGACAGATTAACACTTGGCCTGCAACAACTGTGACACCAGATGTATGGTATTGCTATTTTGGCAATTGAATTTCACCCCAGAACAAAATATATGTTTTGGCGGACACTATTATACTTTTCCAGCCACTACTGGAACACCAGATTCAGGGTATTTCTATTTTGGCAATTGAATTTCACCCCAGAACAAAATATATGTTTTGGCGGACACTATTATACTTTGCAAGCCACTACTGGAGACACCAGATTAAGTGTATTGCTATATTGGCAATTGAATTTAACCCCAGAACAAAATATATGTTTTGGCGGACACTATTATACTTTGCCAGCCACTACTGGAACACCAGATTCAGGGTATTGCTATTTTGGCAATTGAATTTCAGCCCAGAACAAATTATATGTTTTGGCGGACAATATTATACTTTGCAAGCCACAGCTATGACACCACATTTATGGAATTGCTATTTTGGAAATTGAGTTTCACCCCGGAACAAAATATACCCTTTTACGGACAGATTAACACTTGGCCTGCAACAGCTGGGACACCAGATTCAGGGTATTTCTATTTTGGCAATTGAATTTCACCCCAGAACAAAATATATGTTTTGGCGGACAATATTATACTTTGCCAGTCAAAGCTGTGACACCAGATTTATGGTATTGCTATTTTGGCAATTGAATATCACCCCAGAACAAAATATACCCTTTTATGGACAGATTAACACTTGGCCTGCAACAGCTGGGACACCAGATTCAGGGTATTTCTATTTTGGCAATTGAATATCACCCCAGAACAAAATATACCCTTTTACGGACAGATTAACACTTGGTGTGCAACAGCTTGGACACCAGATTCAGGGTATTGCTATTTTGGCAATTGAATTTAACCCCAGAACAAAATATATGTTTTGGAGGACAATATTATATTTTGCCAGCCACAGCTGTGACACCAGATTTATGGTATTGCTATTTTGGCAATTGAATTTCACACCAGAACAAAATATATGTTTTGGCGGACAATATTATACTTGGCCAGCCACAGCTGTGACACCAGATTTATGGTATTGCTATTTTGGCAATTGAATTTCACCCCAGAACAAAATATATGTTTAGGCGGACACTATTATACTTTGCCAGCCACTACTGAAACACCAGATTCAGGGTATTACTATTTTGGCAATTAAATTTCACCCCAGAACAAAATATACCCTTTTATTGACAGATTAACACTTGGCCTGCAACAACTGTGACACCAGATGTATGGTATTGCTATTTTGGCAATTGAATTTCACCCCAGAACAAAATATACCCTTTTACGGACAGATTAACACTTGGCTTGCAACATCTGAGACACCAGATTCAGGGTATTGCTATTTTGGCAATTGAATTTCACCCCAGAACAAAATATATTTTTTGGCGGACAATATTATACTTTGCCAGCCACAGCTGTGACACCAGATTTATGGTATTGCTATTTTGGCAATTGAATTTCACCCCAGAACAAAATATATGTTTTGGCGGACAATATTATACTTGGCCAGCCACAGCTGTGGCACCAGATTTATGGTATTGCTATTTTGGCAATTGAATTTCAACCCAGGACAAAATATATGTTTAGGCGGACACTATCATACTTTGCCAGCCACTACTGGAACACTAGATTCAGGGTATTGCTATTTTGGCAATTAAATTTCACCCCAGAACAAATTATACCCTTTTATTGACAGATTAACACTTGGCCTGCAACAACTGTGACACCAGATTTATGGTATTGCTATTTTGGCAATTGAATTTCACCCCAGAACAAAATATATGTTTTGGCGGACACTATTATACTTTGCCAGCCACTACTGGAACACCAGATTCAGGGTATTGCTATTTTGGCAATTGAGTTTCACCCCAGAACAAAATATTTGTTTTGGCAGACACTATTATACTTTGCCAGCCACTACTGGAACATTAGATTAAGGGTATTGCTATATTGGCAATTCAATTTCACCCCAGAACAACATATACCCTTTTACGGACATATTAACACTTGGCCTGTAACAGCTGGGACACCAGATTCAGGGTATTTCTATTTTGGCAATTGAATTTCACCCCAGAACAAAATATATGTTTTGGCGGACAATATTATACTTTGTAAGCCACTACTGGAACACTAGATTAAGGGTATTGCTATATTGGCAATTGAATTTCACCCCAGAACAAAATATATGTTTTGGCAGACACAATTATACTTTGCCAGCCACTACTGGAACACCAGATTCAGGGTATTGCTATTTTGGCAATTGAATTTCACCCCAGAACAAAATATTTGTTTTGGCGAACAATATTATACTTTGCCAGCCACAGCTGTGACACCAGATTTATGGTTTTGCTATTTTGGAAATTGAATTTCACCCCAGAACAAAATATATGTTTTGGCGGACACTATTATACTTTGCCAGCCACAGCTGTGACACCAGATTTATGGTATTGCTATTTTGGCTATTGAATTTCACCCCAGAACAAAATATATGCTTTGGCGGACAATATTATACTTTGCCAGCCACAGCTGTGACACCAGATTTATGGTATTGCTATTTTGGCTATTGAATTTCACCCCAGAACAAAATATACCCTTTTACGGACAGATTAACACTTGGCCTGCAACAGTTGGGACACCAGATTCAGGGTATTTCTATTTTGGCAATTGAATTTCACCCCAGAACAAAATATATGTTTTGGCGGTCACTATTATACTTTGCCAGCCTCAGCTGTGACACCAGATTCATGGTATTGCTATTTTGGCAATTGAATTTCACCCCAGAACAAAATATATGTTTTGTCGGACAATATTATACTTTGCCAGCCACAGCTGTGACACCAGATTTATGGTATTGCTATTTTGGCTATTGAATTTCACCCCAGAACAAAATATATGCTTTGGCGGACACTATTATACTTTGCCAGCCACTACTGGAACACCAGATTCATGGTATTGCTATTTTGGCTATTAAATTTCACCCCAGAACAAAATATACCCTTTTATCGACAGATTAACACTTGGCCTGTAACAACTGTGATACCAGATTTATGGTATTGCTATTTTGGCAGTTAAATTTCACCCCAGAACAAAATATATATTTTGGAGGACAATATTATACTTTGCCAGCCACAGCTGTGACACCAGATTTATGGTATTGCTATTTTGGCAATTGATTTTCACCCCAGAACAAAATATACCCTTTTACGGACAGATTAACACTTGGCCTGCAACAGCTGAGACACCTGATTCAGGGTATTGATATTTTGGCAATTGAATTTCACCCCAGAACACAATATATGTTTTGGCGGACAATATTATACTTTGCCAGCCACAGCTGTGACATTAGATTTATGGTTTTGCTATTTTGGCAATTGAATTTCACCCCAGAACAAAATATATGTTTTGGCGGACACTATTATACTTTGCCAGCCACTACTGGAACACCAGATTCAGGGTATTTCTATTTTGGCAATTGAATTTCACCCCAGAACAAAATATACCCTTTACGGACACATTAACACTTGGCCTGCAACAGCTGTGACACCAGATTCAGAGTATTGCTATTTTGGCAATTGAATTTCACCCCAGAACAAAATATATGTTTTGGCGGACACTATTATACTTTGCAAGCCACTACTGGAATGCCAGATTAAGTGTATTGCTATATTGGCAAATGACTTTCACCCCAGAACAAAATATATGTTTTGGCGGACACTATTATACTTTGCCAGCCACTACTGGAACACCAGATTCAGGGTATTGCTATTTTGGCAATTCAATTTCACCCCAGAACAAAATATATGTTTTGGCGGAAAATATTATACTTTGCCAGCCACAGCTGTGACACCAGATTTATTGTTTTGCAATTTTGGAAATTGAATTTCACCCCAGAACAAAATATACCCTTTACGGACAGATTAACACTTGGCTTGCAACATCTGAGACACCAGATTCAGGGTATTGCTATTTTGGCAATTGAATATCACCCCAGAACAAAATATACCCTTTTATGGACAGATTAACACTTGGCCTGCAACAGCTGGGACACCAGATTCAGGGTATTTCTATTTTGGCAATTGAATATCACCCCAGAACAAAATATACCCTTTACGGACAGATTAACACTTGGTGTGCAACAGCTAGGACACCAGATTCAGGGTATTGCTATTTTGGCAATTGAATTTAACCCCAGAACAAAATATATGTTTTGGAGGACAATATTATATTTTGCCAGCCACAGCTTTGACACCAGATTTATGGTATTGCTATTTTGGCAATTGAATTTCACCCCAGAACAAAATATATGTTTTGGCGGACAATATTATACTTGGCCAGCCACAGCTGTGACACCAGATTTATGGTATTGCTATTTTGGCAATTGAATTTCACCCCAGAAAAAAATATATGTTTAGGCGGACACTATTATACTTTGCCAGCCACTACTGAAACACCAGATTCAGGGTATTGCTATTTTGGCAATTGAATTTCACCCCAGAACAAAATATACCCTTTTACGGACACATTAACACTTAGCCTGCAACAGCTGTGTCACCAGATTCAGAGTATTGCTATTTTGGCAATTGAATTTCACTCCAGAACAAAATATATGTTTTGGCGGACACTATTATACTTTGCAAGCCACTACTGGAATGCCAGATTAAGTGTATTGCTATATTGGCAATTGACTTTCACCCCAGAACAAAATATATGTTTTGGCGGACACTATTATACTTTGCCAGCCACTACTGGAACACCAGATTCAGGGTATTGCTATTTTGGCAATTCAATTTCACCCCAGAACAAAATATATGTTTTGGCGGAAAATATTATACTTTGCCAGCCACAGCTGTGACACCAGATTTATTGTTTTGCAATTTTGGAAATTGAGTTTCACCCCAGAACAATATATACTCTTTTACGGACAGATTAACACTTGGCTTGCAACATCTGAGACACCAGATTCAGGGTATTGCTATTTTGGCAATTGAATATCACCCCAGAACAAAATATACCCTTTTATGGACAGATTAACACTTGGCCTGCAACAGCTGGGACACCAGATTCAGGGTATTTCTATTTTGGCAATTGAATATCACCCCAGAACAAAATATACCCTTTTACGGACAGATTAACACTTGGTGTGCAACAGCTAGGACACCAGATTCAGGGTATTGCTATTTTGGCAATTGAATTTAACCCCAGAACAAAATATATGTTTTGGAGGACAATATTATATTTTGCCAGCCACAGCTGTGACACCAGATTTATGGTATTGCTATTTTGGCAATTGAATTTCACCCCAGAACAAAATATATGTTTTGGCGGACAATATTATACTTGGCCAGCCACAGCTGTGACACCAGATTTATGGTATTGCTATTTTGGCTATTGAATTTCACCCCAGAACAAAATATATGTTTTGGCGGACACTATTATACTTTGCCAGCCACTACTGGAACACCAGATTCATGGTATTGCTATTTTGGCAATTAAATTTCACCCCAGAACAAAATATACCCTTTTATCGACAGATTAACACTTGGCCTGTAACAACTGTGATACCAGATTTATGGTATTGCTATTTTGGCAGTTAAATTTCACCCCAGAACAAAATATATGTTTTGGCGGACAATATTATACTTTGCCAGCCACAGCTGTGACACCAGATTTATGGTATTGCTATTTTGGCAATTGATTTTCACCCCAGAACAAAATATACCCTTTTACGGACAGATTAACACTTGGCCTGCAACAGCTGAGACACCTGATTCAGGGTATTGCTATTTTGGCAATTGAATTTCACCCCAGAACAAAATATATGTTTTGGCGGACAATATTATACTTTGCCAGCCACAGCTGTGACATTAGATTTATGGTTTTGCTATTTTGGCAATTGAATTTCACCCCAGAACAAAATATATGTTTTGGCGGACACTATTATACTTTGCCAGCCACTACTGGAACACCAGATTCAGGGTATTTCTATTTTGGCAATTGAATTTCACCCCAGAACAAAATATACCCTTTACGGACACATTAACACTTGGCCTGCAACAGCTGTGACACCAGATTCAGGGTATTGCTATTTTGGCAATTGAATTTCACTCCAGAACAAAATATATGTTTTAGCGGACACTATTATACTTTGCAAGCCACTACTGGAATGCCAGATTAAGTGTATTGCTATATTGGCAATTGACTTTCACCCCAGAACAAAATATATGTTTTGGCGGACACTATTATACTTTGCCAGCCACTACTGGAACACCAGATTCAGGGTATTGCTATTTTGGCAATTCAATTTCACCCCAGAACAAAATATATGTTTTGGAGGACAATATTATATTTTGCCAGCCACAGCTGTGACACCAGATTTATTGTATTGCTATTTTGGAAATTGAATTTCACCCCAGAACAAAATATACTGTTTTGACGGACAGATTATACTTGGCCAGCCACAGCTGTGACACCAGATTCAGGGTATTGCTATTTTGGCAATTGAATTTCACCCCAGAACAAAATATACCCTTTTACGGACAGATTAACACTTGGCCTGCAACAGCTGAGACACCAGATTCAGGGTATTGCTATTTTGGCAATTGAATTTCACCCCAGAACAAAATATATGTTTTGGCGGACAATATTATACTTTGCCAGCCACAGCTGTGACATTAGATTTATGGTATTGCTATTTTGGCAATTGAATTTCACCCCAGAACAAAATATATGTTTTGGCGGACACTATTATACTTTGCCAGCCACTACTGGAACACCAGATTCAGGGTATTTCTATTTTGGCAATTGAATTTCACCCCAGAACAAAATATACCCTTTTACGGACACATTAACACTTGGCCTGCAACAGCTGTGACACCAGATTCAGAGTATTGCTATTTTGGCAATTGAATTTCACCCCAGAACAAAATATATGTTTTGGCGGACACTATTATACTTTGCAAGCCACTACTGGAACGCCAGATTAAGTGTATTGCTATATTGGCAATTGAATTTCACCCCAGAACAAAATATATGTTTTGGCGGACACTATTATACTTTGCCAGCCACTACTGGAACACCAGATTCAGGGTATTGCTATTTTGGCAATTGAATTTCACCCCAGAACAAATTATATGTTTTGGCGGACAATATTATACTTTGCAAGCCACAGCTATGACACCACATTTATGGAATTGCTATTTTGGAAATTGAGTTTCACCCCAGAACAAAATATACCCTTTACGGACAGATTAACACTTGGCCTGCAACAGCTGGGACACCAGATTCAGGGTATTTCTATTTTGGCAATTGAATTTCACCCCAGAACAAAATATATGTTTTGGCGGACAATATTATACTTTGCCAGTCACAGCTGTGACACCAGATTTATGGTATTGCTATTTTGGCAATTGAATATCACCCCAGAACAAAATATACCCTTTTATGGACAGATTAACACTTGGCCTGCAACAGCTGGGACACCAGATTCAGGGTATTTCTATTTTGGCAATTGAATATCACCCCAGAACAAAATATACCCTTTTACGGACAGATTAACACTTGGTGTGCAACAGCTAGGACACCAGATTCAGGGTATTGCTATTTTGGCAATTGAATTTAACCCCAGAACAAAATATATGTTTTGGAGGACAATATTATATTTTGCCAGCCACAGCTGTGACACCAGATTTATGGTATTGCTATTTTGGCAATTGATTTTCACCCCAGAACAAAATATATGTTTTGGCGGACAATATTATACTTGGCCAGCCACAGCTGTGACACCAGATTTATGGTATTGCTATTTTGGCAATTGAATTTCACCCCAGAACAAAATATATGTTTAGGCGGACACTATTATACTTTGCCAGCCACTACTGAAACACCAGATTCAGGGTATTGCTATTTTGGCAATTAAATTTCACCCCAGAACAAAATATACCCTTTTATTGACAGATTAACACTTGGCCTGCAACAACTGTGACACCAGATGTATGGTATTGCTATTTTGGCAATTGAATTTCACCCCAGAACAAGATATACCCTTTTACGGACAGATTAACACTTGGCTTGCAACATCTGAGACACCAGATTCAGGGTATTGCTATTTTGGCAATTGAATTTCACCCCAGAACAAAATATATTTTTTGGCGGACAATATTATACTTTGCCAGCCACAGCTGTGACACCAGATTTATGGTATTGCTATTTTGGCAATTGAATTTCACCCCAGAACAAAATATATGTTTTGGCGGAAAATATTATACTTGGCCAGCCACAGCTGTGGCACCAGATTTATGGTATTGCTATTTTGGCAATTGAATTTCAACCCAGGACAAAATATATGTTTAGGCGGACACTATCATACTTTGCCAGCCACTACTGGAACACTAGATTCAGGGTATTGCTATTTTGGCAATTAAATTTCACCCCAGAACAAATTATACCCTTTTATTGACAGATTAACACTTGGCCTGCAACAACTGTGACACCAGATTTATGGTATTGCTATTTTGGCAATTGAATTTCACCCCAGAACAAAATATATGTTTTGGCGGACACTATTATACTTTGCCAGCCACTACTGGAACACCAGATTCAGGGTATTGCTATTTTGGCAATTGAGTTTCACCCCAGAACAAAATATATGTTTTGGCAGACACTATTATACTTTGCCAGCCACTACTGGAACACTAGATTAAGGGTATTGCTATATTGGCAATTGAATTTCACCCCAGAACAACATATACCCTTTACGGACAGATTATCACTTGGCCTGCAACAGCTGGGACACCAGATTCAGGGTATTTCTATTTTGGCAATTGAATTTCACCCCAGAACAAAATATATGTTTTGGCGGACACTATTATACTTTGCAAGCCACTACTGGAACACTAGATTAAGGGTATTGATATATTGGCAATTGAATTTCACCCCAGAACAAAATATATGTTTTGGCAGACACTATTATACTTTGCCAGCCACTACTGGAACACCAGATTCAGGGTATTGCTATTTTGGCAATTGAATTTCACCCCAGAACAAAATATTTGTTTTGGCGAACAATATTATACTTTGCCAGCCACAGCTGTGACACCAGATTTATGGTTTTGCTATTTTGGAAATTGAATTTCACCGCAGAACAAAATATACCCTTTTACGGACAGATTAACACTTGGCCTGCAACAGTTGGGACACCAGATTCAGGGTATTTCTATTTTGGCAATTGAATTTCACCCCAGAACAAAATATATGTTTTGGCGGACACTATTATACTTTGCCAGCCACAGCTGTGACACCAGATTCATGGTATTGCTATTTTGGCAATTGAATTTCACCCCAGAACAAAATATATGTTTTGGTGGACAATATTATACTTTGCCAGCCACAGCTGTGACACCAGATTTATGGTATTGCTATTTTGGCTATTGAATTTCACCCCAGAACAAAATATATGTTTTGGCGGACACTATTATACTTTGCCAGCCACTACTGGAACACCAGATTCATGGTATTGCTATTTTGGCAATTTAATTTCACCCCAGAACAAAATATACCCTTTTATCGACAGATTAACACTTGGCCTGTAACAACTGTGATACCAGATTTATGGTATTGCTATTTTGGCAGTTAAATTTCACCCCAGAACAAAATAGATGTTTTGGCGGACAATATTATACTTTGCCAGCCACAGCTGTGACACCAGATTTATGGTATTGCTATTTTGGCAATTGAATTTCACCCCAGAACAAAATATCTCCTTTGCAGGACACTATGAAACTTGGCCAGCCACAGCTGAAACCACTGATTTATGGTTTTGCTATTTTGGCAATTGAAGTTGACCCCAGAACAAAATATATGTTTTTGCGGACACTATTATAGTTTGCCAGCCAGTGCTGGGACACCAGATTCAGGGGATTGCTATTTTGGCAGTTGAATTTCACCCCAGAACAAAATATACCCAGTTATGGACAGATTTAAACTAGGCCTGCAACAGCTGGAACACCAGATTCAGGGTATTGCTATTTTGGCAATTGAATTTCACCCCAGAACAAAATATATGTTTTGGCGGACACTATAATATTTTGCCAGCCACAGCTGAAACCACTGATTTATGGTATTGCTATTT
Organism: Bufotes viridis; assembly: GCA_033119425.1. NCBI lineage: Eukaryota > Metazoa > Chordata > Amphibia > Anura > Bufonidae > Bufotes > Bufotes viridis. Next base: position 194,702,076 of record CM065593.1, on the reverse strand, counting down.
TGGCAATTGAATTTCACCCCAGAACAAAATATATGTTTCGGCGGACACTATTTTAGTTTGCCAGCCAGTGCTGGGTCACCAGATTTAGGGTATTGCTATTTTGGCAATTGTTTTCACCCCAGAACAAAATATATGTTTTGGCAGACACTATTATACTTTGCCAGCCACTACTGGAACACTAGATTAAGGGTATTGCTATATTGGCAATTGAATTTCACCCCAGAACAACATATACCCTTTTACGGACAGATTATCACTTGGCCTGCAACAGCTGGGACACCAGATTCAGGGTATTTCTATTTTGGCAATTGAATTTCACCCCAGAACAAAATATATGTTTTGGCGGACACTATTATACTTTGCAAGCCACTACTGGAACACTAGATTAAGGGTATTGATATATTGGCAATTGAATTTCACACCAGAACAAAATATATGTTTTGGCAGACACTATTATACTTTGCCAGCCACTACTGGAACACCAGATTCAGGGTATTGCTATTTTGGCAATTGAATTTCACCCCAGAACAAAATATTTGTTTTGGCGAACAATATTATACTTTGCCAGCCACAGCTGTGACACCAGATTTATGGTTTTGCTATTTTGGAAATTGAATTTCACCCCAGAACAAAATATACCCTTTTACGGACAGATTAACACTTGGCCTGCAACAGTTGGGACACCAGATTCAGGGTATTTCTATTTTGGCAATTGAATTTCACCCCAGAACAAAATATATGTTTTGGCGGACACTATTATACTTTGCCAGCCACAGCTGTGACACCAGATTCATGGTATTGCTATTTTGGCAATTGAATTTCACCCCAGAACAAAATATATGTTTTGGCGGACAATATTATACTTTGCCAGCCACAGCTGTGACACCAGATTTATGGTATTGCTATTTTGGCTATTGAATTTCACCCCAGAACAAAATATATGTTTTGGCGGACACTATTATACTTTGCCAGCCACTACTGGAACACCAGATTCATGGTATTGCTATTTTGGCAATTAAATTTCACCCCAGAACAAAATATACCCTTTTATCGACAGATTAACACTTGGCCTGTAACAACTGTGATACCAGATTTATGGTATTGCTATTTTGGCAGTTAAATTTCACCCCAGAACAAAATATATGTTTTGGCGGACAATATTATACTTTGCCAGCCACAGCTGTGACACCAGATTTATGGTATTGCTATTTTGGCAATTGATTTTCACCCCAGAACAAAATATACCCTTTTACGGACAGATTAACACTTGGCCTGCAACAGCTGAGACACCTGATTCAGGGTATTGCTATTTTGGCAATTGAATTTCACCCCAGAACACAATATATGTTTTGGCGGACAATATTATACTTTGCCAGCCACAGCTGTGACATTAGATTTATGGTTTTGCTATTTTGGCAATTGAATTTCACCCCAGAACAAAATATATGTTTTGGCGGACACTATTATACTTTGCCAGCCACTACTGGAACACCAGATTCAGGGTATTTCTATTTTGGCAATTGAATTTCACCCCAGAACAAAATATACCCTTTTACGGACACATTAACACTTGGCCTGCAACAGCTGTGACACCAGATTCAGAGTATTGCTATTTTGGCAATTGAATTTCACTCCAGAACAAAATATATGTTTTGGCGGACTCTATTATACTTTGCAAGCCACTACTGGAATGCCAGATTAAGTGTATTGCTATATTGGCAATTGACTTTCACCCCAGAACAAAATATATGTTTTGGCGGACACTATTATACTTTGCCAGCCACTACTGGAACACCAGATTCAGGGTATTGCTATTTTGGCAATTCAATTTCACCCCAGAACAAAATATATGTTTTGGCGGAAAATATTATATTTGCCAGCCACAGCTGTGACACCAGATTTATTGTTTTGCAATTTTGGAAATTGAGTTTCACCCCAGAACAAAATATACCCTTTTACGGACAGATTAACACTTGGCTTGCAACATCTGAGACACCAGATTCAGGGTATTGCTATTTTGGCAATTGAATTTCACCCCAGAACAAAATATATGTTTAGGCGGACACTATTATACTTTGCCAGCCACTACTGAAACACCAGATTCAGGGTATTGCTATTTTGGCAATTAAATTTCACCCCAGAACAAAATATACCCTTTTATTGACAGATTAACACTTGGCCTGCAACAACTGTGACACCAGATGTATGGTATTGCTATTTTGGCAATTGAATTTCACCCCAGAACAAAATATATGTTTTGGCGGACACTATTATACTTTTCCAGCCACTACTGGAACACCAGATTCAGGGTATTTCTATTTTGGCAATTGAATTTCACCCCAGAACAAAATATATGTTTTGGCGGACACTATTATACTTTGCAAGCCACTACTGGAACGCCAGATTAAGTGTATTGCTATATTGGCAATTGAATTTCACCCCAGAACAAAATATATGTTTTGGCGGACACTATTATACTTTGCCAGCCACTACTGGAACACCAGATTCAGGGTATTGCTATTTTGCCAATTGAATTTCACCCCAGAACAAATTATATGTTTTGGCGGACAATATTATACTTTGCAAGCCACAGCTATGACACCACATTTATGGAATTGCTATTTTGGAAATTGAGTTTCACCCCAGAACAAAATATACCCTTTTACGGACAGATTAACACTTGGCCTGCAACAGCTGGGACACCAGATTCAGAGTATTTCTATTTTGGCAATTGAATTTCACCCCAGAACAAAATATATGTTTTGGCGGACAATATTATACTTTGCCAGTCACAGCTGTGACACCAGATTTATGGTATTGCTATTTTGGCAATTGAATATCACCCCAGAACAAAATATACCCTTTTATGGACAGATTAACACTTGGCCTGCAACAGCTGGGACACCAGATTCAGGAGTATTTCTATTTTGGCAATTGAATATCACCCCAGAACAAAATATACCCTTTACGGACAGATTAACACTTGGTGTGCAACAGCTAGGACACCAGATTCAGGGTATTGCTATTTTGGCAATTGAATTTAACCCCAGAACAAAATATATGTTTTGGAGGACAATATTATATTTTGCCAGCCACAGCTGTGACACCAGATTTATGGTATTGCTATTTTGGCAATTGAATTTCACCCCAGAACAAAATATATGTTTTGGCGGACAATATTATACTTGGCCAGCCACAGCTGTGACACCAGATTTATGGTATTGCTATTTTGGCAATTGAATTTCACCCCAGAACAAAATATATGTTTAGGCGGACACTATTATACTTTGCCAGCCACTACTGAAACACCAGATTCAGGGTATTGCTATTTTGGCAATTAAATTTCACCCCAGAACAAAATATACCCTTTTATTGACAGATTAACACTTGGCCTGCAACAACTGTGACACCAGATGTATGGTATTGCTATTTTGGCAATTGAATTTCACCCCAGAACAAAATATACCCTTTTACGGACAGATTAACACTTGGCTTGCAACATCTGAGACACCAGATTCAGGGTATTGCTATTTTGGCAATTGAATTTCACCCCAGAACAAAATATATTTTTTGGCGGACAATATTATACTTTGCCAGCCACAGCTGTGACACCAGATTTATGGTATTGCTATTTTGGCAATTGAATTTCAACCCAGGACAAAATATATGTTTAGGCGGACACTATCATACTTTGCCAGACACTACTGGAACACTAGATTCAGGGTATTGCTATTTTGGCAATTAAATTTCACCCCAGAACAAATTATACCCTTTTATTGACAGATTAACACTTGGCCTGCAACAACTGTGACACCAGATTTATATAATTGCTATTTTGGCAATTGATTTTCACCCCAGAACAAAATATATGTTTTGGCGGACACTATTATACTTTGCCAGCCACTACTGGAACACCAGATTCAGGGTATTGCTATTTTGGCAATTGAGTTTCACCCCAGAACAAAATATATGTTTTGGCAGACACTATTATACTTTGCCAGCCACTACTGGAACACTAGATTAAGGGTATTGCTATATTGGCAATTGAATTTCACCCCAGAACAAAATATACCCTTTTACGGACAGATTAACACTTGGCCTGCAACAGCTGGGACACCAGATTCAGGGTATTTCTATTTTGGCAATTGAATTTCACCCCAGAACAAAATATATGTTTTAGCGGACACTATTATACTTTGCAAGCCACTACTGGAACACTAGATTAAGGGTATTGCTATATTGGCAATTGAATTTCACCCCAGAACAAAATATATGTTTTGGCAGACACTATTATACTTTGCCAGCCACTACTGGAACACCAGATTCAGGGTATTGCTATTTTGGCAATTGAATTTCACCCCAGAACAAAATATTTGTTTTGGCGAACAATATTATACTTTGCCAGCCACAGCTGTGACACCAGATTTATGGTTTTGCTATTTTGGAAATTGAATTTCACCGCAGAACAAAATATACCCTTTTACGGACAGATTAACACTTGGCCTGCAACAGTTGGGACACCAGATTCAGGGTATTTCTATTTTGGCAATTGAATTTCACCCCAGAACAAAATATATGTTTTGGCGGACACTATTATACTTTGCCAGCCACAGCTGTGACACCAGATTCATGGTATTGCTATTTTGGCAATTGAATTTCACCCCAGAACAAAATATATGTTTTGGCGGACAATATTATACTTTGCCAGCCACAGCTGTGACACCAGATTTATGGTATTGCTATTTTGGCTATTGAATTTCACCCCAGAACAAAATATATGTTTTGGCGGACACTATTATACTTTGCCAGCCACTACTGGAACACCAGATTCATGGTATTGCTATTTTGGCAATTAAATTTCACCCCAGAACAAAATATACCCTTTTATCGACAGATTAACACTTGGCCTGTAACAACTGTGATACCAGATTTATGGTATTGCTATTTTGGCAGTTAAATTTCACCCCAGAACAAAATATATGTTTTGGAGGACAATATTATACTTTGCCAGCCACAGCTGTGACACCAGATTTATGGTATTGCTATTTTGGCAATTGATTTTCACCCCAGAACAAAATATACCCTTTTACGGACAGATTAACACTTGGCCTGCAACAGCTGAGACACCTGATTCAGGGTATTGCTATTTTGGCAATTGAATTTCACCCCAGAACACAATATATGTTTTGGCGGACAATATTATACTTTGCCAGCCACAGCTGTGACATTAGATTTATGGTTTTGCTATTTTGGCAATTGAATTTCACCCCAGAACAAAATATATGTTTTGGCGGACACTATTATACTTTGCCAGCCACTACTGGAACACCAGATTCAGGGTATTTCTATTTTGGCAATTGAATTTCACCCCAGAACAAAATATACCCTTTTACGGACACATTAACACTTGGCCTGCAACAGCTGTGACACCAGATTCAGAGTATTGCTATTTTGGCAATTGAATTTCACCCCAGAACAAAATATATGTTTTGGCGGACACTATTATACTTTGCAAGCCACTACTGGAATGCCAGATTAAGTGTATTGCTATATTGGCAATTGACTTTCACCCCAGAACAAAATATATGTTTTGGCGGACACTATTATACTTTGCCAGCCACTACTGGAACACCAGATTCAGGGTATTGCTATTTTGGCAATTCAATTTCACCCCAGAACAAAATATATGTTTTGGCGGAAAATATTATACTTTGCCAGCCACAGCTGTGACACCAGATTTATTGTTTTGCAATTTTGGAAATTGAGTTTCACCCCAGAACAAAATATACCCTTTTACGGACAGATTAACACTTGGCTTGCAACATCTGAGACACCAGATTCAGGGTATTGCTATTTTGGCAATTGAATATCACCCCAGAACAAAATATACCCTTTTATGGACAGATTAACACTTGGCCTGCAACAGCTGGGACACCAGATTCAGGGTATTTCTATTTTGGCAATTGAATATCACCCCAGAACAAAATATACCCTTTTACGGACAGATTAACACTTGGTGTGCAACAGCTAGGACACCAGATTCAGGGTATTGCTATTTTGGCAATTGAATTTAACCCCAGAACAAAATATATGTTTTGGAGGACAATATTATATTTTGCCAGCCACAGCTGTGACACCAGATTTATGGTATTGCTATTTTGGCAATTGAATTTCACCCCAGAACAAAATATATGTTTTGGCGGACAATATTATACTTGGCCAGCCACAGCTGTGACACCAGATTTATGGTATTGCTATTTTGGCAATTGAATTTCACCCCAGAAAAAATATATGTTTAGGCGGACACTATTATACTTTGCCAGCCACTACTGAAACACCAGATTCAGGGTATTGCTATTTTGGCAATTAAATTTCACCCCAGAACAAAATATACCCTTTTATTGACAGATTAACACTTGGCCTGCAACAACTGTGACACCAGATGTATGGTATTGCTATTTTGGCAATTGAATTTCACCCCAGAACAAAATATATGTTTTGACGGACACTATTATACTTTTCCAGCCACTACTGGAACACCAGATTCAGGGTATTTCTATTTTAGCAATTGAATTTCACCCCAGAACAAAATATACCCTTTTACGGACAGATTAACACTTGGCCTGCAACAGCTGTGAAACCAGATTCAGAGTATTGCTATTTTGGCAATTGAATTTCACCCCAGAACAAAATATATGTTTTGGCGGACACTATTATACTTTGCAAGCCACTACTGGAACGCCAGATTAAGTGTATTGCTATATTGGCAATTGAATTTCACCCCAGAACAAAATATATGTTTTGGCGGACACTATTATACTTTGCAAGCCACTACTGGAACACTAGATTAAGGGTATTGCTATATTGGCAATTGAATTTCACCCCAGAACAAAATATATGTTTTGGCAGACACTATTATACTTTGCCAGCCACTACTGGAACACCAGATTCAGGGTATTGCTATTTTGGCAATTGAATTTCACCCCAGAACAAAATATTTGTTTTGTCGGACAATATTATACTTTGCCAGCCACAGCTGTGACACCAGATTTATGGTTTTGCTATTTTGGAAATTGAATTTCACCCCAGAACAAAATATACCCTTTTACGGACAGATTAACACTTGGCCTGCAACAGCTGGGACACCAGATTCAGGGTATTTCTATTTTGGCAATTGAATTTCACCCCAGAACAAAATATATGTTTTGGCGGACACTATTATACTTTGCCAGCCACAGCTGTTACACCAGATTCATGGTATTGCTATTTCGGCAATTGAATTTCACCCCAGAACAAAATATATGTTTTGTGCGGACAATATTATACTTTGCCAGCCACAGCTGTGACACCAGATTTATGGTATTGCTATTTTGGCAATTGAATTTCACCCCAGAACAAAATATATGTTTTGGCGGACACTATTATACTTTGCCAGCCACTACTGGAACACCAGATTCATGGTATTGCTATTTTGGCAATTAAATTTCACCCCAGAACAAAATATACCCTTTTATCGACAGATTAACACTTGGCCTGTAACAACTGTGATACCAGATTTATGGTATTGGTATTTTGGCAGTTAAATTTCACCCCAGAACAAAATATATGTTTTGGCGGACAATATTATACTTTGCCAGCCACAGCTGTGACACCAGATTTATGGTATTGCTATTTTGGCAATTGAATTTCACCCCAGAACAAAATATACCCTTTTACGGACAGATTAACACTTGGCCTGCAACAGCTGAGACACCAGATTCAGGGTATTGCTATTTTGGCAATTGAATTTCACCCCAGAACAAAATATATGTTTTGGCGGACAATATTATACTTTGCCAGCCACAGCTGTGACATTAGATTTATGGTTTTGCTATTTTGGCAATTGAATTTCACCCCAGAACAAAATATATGTTTTGGCGGACACTATTATACTTTGCCAGCCACTACTGGAACACCAGATTCAGGGTATTTCTATTTTGGCAATTGAATTTCACCCCAGAACAAAATATACCCTTTTACGGACACATTAACACTTGGCCTGCAACAGCTGTGACACCAGATTCAGAGTATTGCTATTTTGGCAATTGAATTTCACCCCAGAACAAAATATATGTTTTGGCGGACACTATTATACTTTGCAAGCCACTACTGGAACGCCAGATTAATTGTATTGCTATTTTGGCAATTCAATTTCACCCCAGAACAAAATATATGTTTTGGCGGAAAATATTATACTTTGCCAGCCACAGCTGTGACACCAGATTTATTGTTTTGCAATTTTGGAAATTGAGTTTCACCCCAGAACAAAATATACCCTTTTACGGACAGATTAACACTTGGCCTGCAACAGCTGGGACACCAGATTCAGGGTATTTCTATTTTGGCAATTGAATTTCACCCCAGAACAAAATATATGTTTTGGCGTACACTATTATACTTTGCCAGCCACAGCTGTGACACCAGATTAAGGGTATTGCTATATTGGCAATTAAATTTCAACCCAAAACAATATATATGTTTTGGCAGACACTATTATACTTTGCCAGCCTGTGCTTTGACACCAGATTTATGGTATTGCTATTTTTGCAATTGAATTTCACCCAAGAACAAAATATACCCTTTTACGGACAGATTAACACTTGGCCTGCAACAGCTGGCACACCAGATTCAGGGTATTGCTATTTTGGCAATTGAATTTCACCCCAGAACCAAATATACCCTTTTACGGACAGATTAACACTTGGTGTGCAACAGCTAGGACACCAGATTCAGGGTATTGCTATTTTGGCAATTGAATTTAACCGCAGAACAAAATATATGTTTTGGAGGACAATATTATATTTTGCCAGCCACAGCTGTGACACCAGATTTATGGTATTGCTATTTTGGCAATTGAATTTCACCCCAGAACAAAATATATGTTTTGGCGGACAATATTATACTTGGCCAGCCACAGCTGTGACACCAGATTTATGGTATTGCTATTTTGGCAATTGAATTTCACCCCAGAACAAAATATACCCTTTTACGGACAGATTAACACTTGGCCTGCAACAGCTGAGACACCAGATTCAGGGTATTGCTATTTTGGCAATTGAATTTCACCCCAGAACAAAATATATGTTTTGGCGGACAATATTATACTTTGCCAGCCACAGCTGTGACATTAGATTTATGGTTTTGCTATTTTGGCAATTGAATTTCACCCCAGAACAAAATATATGTTTTGGCGGACACTATTATACTTTGCCAGCCACTACTGGAACACCAGATTCAGGGTATTTCTATTTTGGCAATTGAATTTCACCCCAGAACAAAATATACCCTTTTACGGACACATTAACACTTGGCCTGCAACAGCTGTGACACCAGATTCAGAGTATTGCTATTTTGGCAATTGAATTTCACCCCAGAACAAAATATATGTTTTAGCGGACACTATTATACTTTGCAAGCCACTACTGGAACGCCAGATTAAGTGTATTGCTATATTGGCAATTGAATTTCACCCCAGAACAAAATATATGTTTTGGCGGAATCTATTATACTTTGCCAGCCACTACTTGAACACCAGAATCAGGGTATTGCTATTTTGGCAATTCAATTTCACCCCAGAACAAAATATATGTTTTGGCGGAAAATATTATACTTTGCCAGCCACAGCTGTGACACCAGATTTATTGTTTTGCAATTTTGGAAATTGAGTTTCACCCCAGAACAAAATATACCCTTTACGGACAGATTAACACTTGGCCTGCAACAGCTGGGACACCAGATTCAGGGTATTTCTATTTTGGCAATTGAATTTCACCCCAGAACAAAATATATGTTTTGGCGTACACTATTATACTTTGCCAGCCACAGCTGTGACACCAGATTAAGGGTATTGCTATATTGGCAATTAAATTTCACCCCAAAACAATATATATGTTTTGGCAGACACTATTATACTTTGCCAGCCTGTGCTTTGACACCAGATTTATGGTATTGCAATTTTTGCAATTGAATTTCACCCAAGAACAAAATATACCCTTTTACGGACAGATTAACACTTGGCCTGCAACAGCTGGCACACCAGATTCAGGGTATTGCTATTTTGGCAATTGAATTTCACCCCAGAACAAAATATACCCTTTTACGGACAGATTAACACTTGGTGTGCAACAGCTAGGACACCAGATTCAGGGTATTGCTATTTTGGCAATTGAATTTAACCCCAGAACAAAATATATGTTTTGGAGGACAATATTATATTTTGCCAGCCACAGCTGTGACACCAGATTTATGGTATTGCTATTTTGGCAATTGAATTTCACCCCAGAACAAAATATATGTTTTGGCGGACAATATTATACTTGGCCAGCCACAGCTGTGACAACAGATTTATGGTATTGCTATTTTGGCAATTGAATTTCACCCCAGAACAAAATATACCCTTTTGCGGACAGATTAACACTTGGCCTGCTACAGCTGGGACACCAGATTTAGGGGATTGCTATTTTGGCAATTGAATTTCACCCCAGTACAAAATATATGTTTTGGAGGACAATATTATACTTAGCCAGCCACAGCTGTGACACCAGATTTATGGTATTGCTATTTTGGCAATTGAATTTCACCCCAGAACAAAATATATGTTTTGGCGGACAATATTATACTTTGCCAGCCACAGCTGTGACACCAGATTTATGGTATTACTATTTTGGCAATTGAATTTCACCCCAGAACAAAATATACCCTTTTACGGACAGATAAACACTTGGCCTGCAACAGCTGAGACACCAGATTCAGGGTATTGCTATTTTGGCAATTGAAATTCACCCCAGAACAAAATATTTGTTTTGGCGGACACTATTACACTTTGCCAGCCACAGCTGAAACCACTGATTTATGGTATTGCTATTTTGGCAATTGAATTTCACCCCAGAACAAAATATATGTTTTGGCGGACAATATTGTACTCTGCCAGCCACAGCTGTGACACCAGATGTATGGTATTGCTATTTTGGCAATTGACTTTCACCCCAGAACAAAATATATGTTTTGGCGGACACTATAATACTTTGCCAGCCACTACTGGTACTCCAGATTCAGGGTATTGCTATTTTGGCAATTGAGTTTCACCCCAGAACAAAATATACCCTTTTACGGACAGATTAACACTTGGCCTGCAACAGCTGGGACACCAGATTCAGGGTATTGCTATTTTGGCAATTGAATTTCACCCCAGAACAAAATATATGTTTTGGCGGACACTATTATACTTTGCAAGCCACTACTGGAACACCATATTTAGGGTATTGCTATATTGGCAATTGAATTTCACCCCAGAACAAAATATATGTTTTGGCGGACACTATTATACTTTGTCAGCCACAGCTGTGACACCAGATTTATGGTATTTCTATATTGGCAATTGAATTTCACCCCAGAACAATATATATGTTTTTGCAGACACTATTATACTTTGCCAGCCAGTGATTTAGGGGATTGCTATTTTGGCAATTGAATTTCACCACAGAAAATAATCTATCCTTTGCCAGACAGCAGACTGTATTATACTTGGCTAGCCAAAGCTGGAACACCAGATTTAGGGGATTGTTATTTGGGCAATTGTATTTAACCCCTTAATAAAATATTGATTTTGCTATCCTGAGTTTCTAGGGGTGACATTTAGCACAGCCAAGTCCCTGATGTAGGATATAGCAAAAAAAAACTTGTATTGATGGATTGATGGACTTGGTGGCAGCTTGTTCTGGTGCACCACAAGTCACAAAATGTCTGCCGATCACCCCAGAAAATAAGTCACAAAAAACGCTCTGTGCAGCCTAAAAACCAGTGAGCAATTAACTAGCAGAAGTTGAATCATTCACAGCTGTAGATCGATCACCTCATTAGGTGCTAATGCTGACTTTTCCCTGCCTAATCTCGCCCTCACAGAAGCTGCGTCCTCTCGCTACACTAATCAGAGCAGTGTGACGTGCGGCGCTAACCCGAACTATGCTCGAACTGTTCGCTGAACACTATGTATAATGTATGTATATATATATATATGTATATAGCCTTTTGATGCTTTTAATGAAACAAATGATCACTGCTGATGATAATAATTACAAAATTCATAATAAGCCACAGAATGACAAGCAATCATTCATCATTTAATCACAGATTTAGAAGATTCCAATGCTGATCCTGTCTGGATGCTGCCAAACACTATATCAATTATTGTAATGATAAATCCTACGATTAAAAATGTTAAATAAATTTTCTTATATAGAGATACATGATCACTGTCATTTGGATAAATCTATAGTATTGGTGAATATCAGTGTTGAGCAAATCGAAGCAACCAAAGTGGAATTCGATCCGAAGTTTAGGAAAAATTTGATTCACAACAAATCCGAAATTCCTTGTGCTTCGTGGCAATGAATGTTTTTTTTTCTGACAATGGCGGCTATATGTGTTACAAAGTGAAAGTAAGAAGCCTGGGAATGTGGGCCAGCCGCATCAAAAAGTAGCACTCCTCTGTGTGTCACCACCCTTTAAAAGCCTCGTCCCGCATGGTCTCCATCATTTCACTGTGAGCTGAGCATAGGGAGAGACATGGCAAGCTCTAGGGACAGTGTTGCTAAAATCTTTTTATTGTAGAATACTGGATAGAGAGAGTGCAGGGACACTGTAGGGAGATCGTACTTAGAGTTTTTAGAAACTCTAGGGAGAGCTTCGGGAGACTGCAGAGACAGTACAGGCTGAGTGTAATAACCCTGTGCATCTGGATCACCTGCTGTGCCATTCATACTTAATCTGTTCTGTTATACATAGACTTATTGTGCGCCGGACTCATTGTCAACATATGGTCTAATATATAGGTGCATTTATCTAATTCACTTGCTGCGCCATTAATACTTAATCTGTTCTGTTATGCATAGACATAATGTGCGTCAAACTGATTGTCAAAAGATAGTCTGATATATACCGTAGGTACATTTATCTAGTTCAACTGCTGAGCCATTAAGATTTAGGCGGTCATTTATTAACAGATATATGCCACTTTTTGGCATAAATCTGTCACAGATTGCAGCGCAAAGGTTATATGTGCCAAATCTGTGACTTTTCCCTGCTCACGCCAGGTCTAAAAAAGGTGGCGTAGGCGGGGAAGAGGGAGGGCCGCCATCTCATTTATCATTTTCTATGCCTGTTTTAGATGCAGAAAATTGTCTAAATCTAGACAGGCCAATGCCTCTACATAAATTCGGCGCATCCACTGCCATCTAAGGGCTCATTCAGATGGCCATAGTGTTTTGCGGTACACAAATTGTGGATCCGCAAAACACGGATACTGTCCGTGTGCGTTCTGCATTTTGGGGACCGCACAATGCTGGCACTATGATAGAAATGCCTATTCTTGTCCACAATTATGGACAACAGTAGGGCATGCTGTATCTTTTTTGCGAGACCTCGGTACGGAACAACGGATATGGAAAGCACACAGTGTGCTGTCCGTATCTTTTGTGGCCCCATTAAAATAAATGGGTCTGCATCTGTCCCACAAAATTGAGGAATGGATGCGGATTCATTCATGCAGTTATCTGAATGAGCCCTAAAAGGGGTATTAAGACCGGCGTCTAAAATGCCAGTCTTGATAGATTACCCCCTTGATTTGTACTGTTATATGTAGACTTACTGTGCATAAGACGAAGTGTCAACAGACGGTCTAATGTATAGGCGCATTTATCTACTTCACCTGCTGCGCCATTAATACCTAATGTGTTCTGTTATACATAGAGTTACTATGCCTCAGACTCATTGTCAACAGGCGGTCAAATATACAGGTGTGTTTACCTATGTGTTACCTTTTGCACCACATGTGTGTTACCTGTTGCACCATTCATACTTAGTTATATAGTTACATTACTGATTCAGTGACTGTAAACTATTGCCAACAGTCCGACAGTTGTCTGAGCCCTGAAAAGGAACAGATAGTAGCAAAAATGTTTTTGGAGCCGGCACAAGTAGCAGCAGAAGAAGGGATAGTGATAGCAGCAGCCACATCAACAGGCCAGAGCCAGAGCTGCCACTGTCATCCAGTGATCATGTTTTGACCAATAATCCAGCTGTAATGGAATAGTTGACTAGCTCTTCAACATCATCTCAAGTGATGTGAGGCACACAAAGCCAGTAATCTGTGGCTTCCTCTGACACCACACCTAGTTGGAATGGCCCAGGAACAACCTCGGTACCCTCACCTGTCCTGCAATTTCCTCTTTCTTTTGCTGCTCTTTCTGCTTGGAAAGTAATATATGCTGCCAGCTCTGATCCGCTTTTCAGCTAAGATGAGCTTAGTGACGACAGTCAGCAGCTACAGGCCAGGACAGACTTGGAGAAATCAGCTGCATCCTAGTGTTGTGAGTGGTCAGGGACATGGCCATGAGACTGCTGAGGGTAACATACCTGTAAGTGACGACCAGACAGTAGTGGATGATGATGTAGCCAATTACACATGGGAGCCGGGTAAAAAGGGGTCATCATTATCAAGGGGTGAGGGTGGCTGCAGGACCGTGAGAGAGCAGCAGGGTGGCAGCGTGCAGATGAGCCAGCAGGGTGGGAGATCTGGAGCAAATGCACCCGGGGTAGACCGTCTGATACTCAGGAGCCTACCTTTCAGAAAACAACTAGTGATGCACAGGTTCATAAAGGCAATGGCAGGCAGTCTGCATGGAGTGGTGGGGGTAAAATGCCATACTCAGCAGTGTGGGTATTTCTTATCAAGTGACTGGAGGACATTAGCGTGGCAGTATGCAGGATATGTGGGCAGAAGATGAAGCGCGGTCAAGGTCATAATGTTGGCCCACGACCCTGCGTCAACACATGGAACATCACCATAAAGTGGCATGGGAAAATTGTGGCACTAAAATAGTGATACAGTCTGACGCAGCAACCGCTGCATCTCTCAGCGGCTCGCACCCCTTCTCCAGCAATCAGGGCTCCTCGTCACATGTTTCATCAGCAATTGATCACCGAGGCAATTACGAAGAGACAACAGTATTCGTGCATTCATCCAAAGGTGCAGAAGCTGAATATGCACCTGGCCAATTTGCTGGTACTACAGTTCCTCCCTTCCTATGTCGTTGACCCTGCACCTTTCAGAGAGCTGATGGCTTGTGCCAACCCAAGGTGGAGATTCCAAAGCCATCATTACTTCTCTAAGAAAAGCTGTACCAGCCCTGCACACATAGAGTGCCTTGCAAACATATTCACCCCCCTTGGCTTTTTTCATGTTTTGGTGCCTCACAACCTGGAATTAACATGGATTGTTACAGGATTTGCATCATTTAATTTACAGAACATGCCCACAACTTTTAAGATGTTTTTTTTTTCTTTATTGTCAAGCAAACAACAAATAGGACAAAATAACAAAAAAAGTCAATGTGCATAAATATTCACACCCCTAAAGTCAATATTTTGTAGAGCCACCTTTTGAAGCAATCGCCAGCTCCATGTTGCTTTGGATAAGTCTCTATGAGCTTGCCACATATTACCACTGGGATTTTTGCCCATTCCTCCTTGTAAAACTGCTCCAGCTCCTTCAAGTTGGATGGTTTGCGCTTGTAAACAGCAATCTTTAAGACTGACCACAGATTTTCTATTGGATTGAGATCTGGGCTTTGGCTAGGCCATTCCAACTAGTGATGTCGCGAACATAAAATTTTCCGTTCGCGAACAGCGAACGCGAACTTCCGCAGATGTTCGCGAACGGGCGAACCGGGTGAACCGCCATAGACTTCAATTGGCAGGCAAATTTTAAAACCCACAGGGACTCTTTCTGGCCACAATAGTGATGGGAAAGTTGTTTCAAGGGGTCTAACACCTGGACTGTGGCATGCTGGAGGGGGATCTATGGCAAAACTCCCATGGAAAATTACGTAGTGGACGCAGAGTCGGGTTTTAATCCATAAAGGGCATAAATCAACTAACATTCCTAAATTGTTTGGAATAACGTGCTTTAAAACATCCAGTGTGTGTATACGATCAGGTATGATGTTGTATCGATCAGGTAGTGTAAGGGTTACGCCCGCTTCACAGACATTGACAGACCAAACTCCCCTTTTAATGCACCGCAAACAGTTCATTTGCACAACCGCAAACTCCCCATTTGCACAAGGTTGGATACCAAGCTAGCCACGTCCCAGTGATGTCATTGAAGGTTTCTTCCTCCACCCAGCCACGTACAACACCAAGGGTCCCCAAAAGGTGAATTGAATTGATTTTTCGAACGGGGAGATGGTTAAAAAAACACTAGCTCCCTCCCCTTTGTTTTTATCCACGGTCACTGCGTCTGCGCCGTGCAATTTACTGTCACACCCGATATGAGTGGTATTTTCTGTAGTACTATTCTCATCAGTTTAATCCCTTTAACGTCCCCAATCTGGGGGCCATTTATTGAATAGATTTTTCGAACGGGGAGATAGTTAAAAAAAACGCTGGCTCCCTCCACTCTGTTTTAATCCACGGTCACTGCGTCTGCGCCGTGCAATTTACTGTCACACCCGATATGAGTGGTATTTTCTGTAGTACTATTCTCATCAATTTAATCCCTCTAACATCCCCAATCTGGGGGCCATTTATTGAATAGATTTTTTGAACGGGGAGATGGTTAAAAAAACACTGGCTCCCTCCACTCTGTTTTAATCCACGGTGACTGCGACTGCGCCGTGCAATTTACTGTTACACCCGATATGAGTGGTATTTTCTGTAGTACTATTCTCATCAGTTTAATCCCTTTAACGTCCCCAATCTAGGGGCCATTTATTGAATAGATTTTTCGAACGGGGAGATGGTTAAAAAAACGCTGGCTCCCTCAACTCCATTTAAATCCACGGTGACTGCGTCTGCGCCGTGCAATTTACTGTCACACCCGATATGAGTGGTATTTTCTGTAGTAGTATTCTCATCAGTTTAATCCCTCTAACGTCCCCAATCTGGGGGCCATTTATTGAATGGATTTTTCGAACGGGGAGATGGTTAAAAAAACACTGGCTCCCTCCACTCTGTTTTAATCCACGGTGACTGCGTCTGCGCCGTGCAATTTACTGTCACACCCGATATGAGTGGTATTTTCTGTAGTACTATTCTCATCAGTTTAATCCCTCTAACGTCCCCAATCTGGGGGCCATGTATTGAATCGATTTTTCGAACGGGGAGATGGTTAAAAAAACGCTAGCTCCCTCCACTCTGTTTTAATCCACGGTCACTGCGTCTGCGCCGTGCAATTTACTGTCACACCTGATATGAGTGGTATTTTCTGTAGTACTATTCTCATCAGTTTAATCCCTCTAACGTCCCCGACTCCCCAATCTGGGGAACATTTATTAAATAGATTTTTCGAACGGGGAGATGGTTAAAAAAAACGCTGGCTACCTCCACTCTGTTTTAAACCACGGTGACTGCGTCTGCGCCGTGCAATTTACTGTCACACACGATATGAGTGGTATTTTCTTTAGTACTATTCTCATCAGTTTAATCCCTCTAACGTCTCCGACTCCCCAATCTGGGGGCCATTTATTAAATAGATTTTTCGAACGGGGAGATGGTTAAAAAAACGCTGGCTCCCTCCACTCTGTTTTAAACCATGGTGACTGCGTCTGCGCCGTGCAATTTACTGTCACACCCGATATGAGTGGTATTTTCTGTAGTACTATTCTCATCAGTTTAATCCCTGTTACATCCCATATCAGGGATTGCCTTTTGTGAAAAAAAAATTAGGCCGGGTACCTTCGACTGCCTTCACAGTGACAGACCAAACTCTCATACACCAAACTGAATTGATTTGAGGAACCTGGAGATGGAAAAAGCAGCTTGGTCGGTCCTCTTACTCCCAAATTGGGGCACTGCGCGTGCACAGAGCAATGTGCTGTGACACCCTATATGAGTGGTGTCTTAACTAGTACTATTCCTATCAGTTTAATCCCTGTTACGGACCCTATCCGGACGAATTGATTAACCATTGTCGAATTAGCGAACCATTGCAACATCATGAAATAATTTAGTTCTGAGCTCTGTACTTGCTTTGTATTGGAATTGATGGGGATTTTTTTAATTGCCTGCATCATTTCTAATAAACTATTAAGAGACTTTATTATGATTTTTTATTTTATGTATTAAAAACCCATACAACATATAAAAAAAAAAGGTAAATTAATGTTTTTTCTATGAAATATTATCCAGCCGTCCGATCGCTTTTGGTCTGACCATAATGAAGCAAAGGCCTTATCATCTGGGGTGTGGCAACATTGCCAACACACTTATAGAGGTGATGATTGCTTCATTGTTATACGCAAGCCCCTTCACCACAACAAGGTAACGATCACGAAGGGGAATTGACACTTGTATGTGCCTTTTTTTTTTGGTTTGTTTTTGCAGCCACAGTGCTGCACCATAGGACAGAAAAATTAGGCATGTACACATGCCTGAAACATAATGGCATTGTTGCAGCCGCTATTGTAGCAGCGGCCGGAAAAATGGATGTTTTCCAGGCAGAAAAGTGACTAAAACATTGCGGCTTGAACCCTAGTTGGTGGTGGAGAATTCACGAAAGTCATCCGGTATGCAGACATTAAATACAGCAGCGTGGGGACCATTTTGAGGCCAAGGCATGTAATCAGGCCTTTTATTAGTCAAACGTATCCCCCACTGTCAGTCCCTTCGGGATCCATGCCTCATTCATCTTTTATGAAGGTGAGGTAATCAACACTTTTTTGACCGAGGCGACTTCTCTTGTCAGTGACAATGCCTCCTGCTGCACTGAAGGTCCTTTCTGACAGGACACTTGAAGCAGGGCAGGCCAGAAGTTCTATCGCGAACTGGGATAGCTCAGGCCACAGGTCAAGCCTGCACACCCAGTAGTGAAGGGGTTCATTGCTCCTCAGAGTGTCGATATCTGCTGTTAAGGCGAGGTAGTCTGCTACCTGTCGGTCGAGTCGTTCTCTAAGGCTGGATCCCGAAGGACTGTGGCGATGAGTAGGACTGAAAAAGCTCCGCATGTCCTCCATCAACAACACATCTGTAAATCGTCCAGTCCTTGCCACCGTGGTAGGAGGAGGATTACACTCACCTCTTCCCCTGTTAGATTCCCGTTGTACTGTGACATCCCCCTTATAAGCTGTGTAAAGCATATTTTTTAGTTTGGTTTTGAACTGCTGCATCCTTTCCGTCTTTCAGTAATTTGGTAACATTTCTGCCATTTTCTGCTTATACCGGGGGTCTAGTAGCGTGGCCACCCAGTACAGATCATTCTCCTTTATCCTTTTTATACGTGGGTCCCTCAACAGACATGACAGCATGAAAGACCTCATTTGAACAAGGTTGGATGCAGAGCTACTCATTTCCCGTTCCTCGTCCTCACTGATGTCATTGACGGTCTGTTCTTCCCCCCAGCCACGTACAACACCATGGGTCCCAGATAGGTGACAACAATGAGCACCCTGGGGTGCCTGCTGTGGTTGGTCTTCCTCCTCCTCAAAGCCGCCACATTCCTCCTCTGACTCCTCTTCCTCATACTCCTCTTCCAGCGTTGCTGCAGGTCCGGCAAGCGATGCTGACAAGGCTGTTTCGGGTGGTGATGGTGACCACAACTCTTCCTTTTCACGCTCATCTACAGCCTGATCCAGAACTCTTCGCAGAGCATGCTCCAGGAAGAAAACAAATGGGATGAGGTCGCTGATGGTGCCTTCGGTGCGACTGACTAGGTTTGTCACCTCCTCAAAAGGACGCATGAGCCTACAGGCATTGCGCATGAGTGTCCAGTAACGTGGCAAAAAGATTCCCAGCTCCGCAGAGGCTTTCCTAGCACCCCGGTCATACAAATACTCGTTGACGGCTTTTTCTTGTTGGAGCAGGCGGTCGAACATTAGGAGTGTTGAATTCCAACGTGTCGGGCTGTCGCATATCAAGCGCCTCACTGGCATGTTGTTTCGCCGCTGAATATCGGAAAAGTGCGCCATGGCCGTGTAGGAACGCCTGAAATGGCCACACACCTTCCTGGCCTGCTTGAGGACGTCCTGTAAGCCTGGGTACTTAGACACAAAACGTTGTACGATGAGATTCAACACATGTGCCATGCACGGCACATGTGACAGCTTGCCCAAATTTAATGCCGCCAACAGATTGCTTCCATTGTCACACACCACTTTGCCGATCTCCAGTTGGTGCGGGGTCAGCCACTGATCCACCTGTGCGTTCAGGGCGGACAGGAATGCTGGTCCTGTGTGGCTCTCTGCATTCAGGCAAGTCAACCCCAAGATAGCGTGACACTTCCGGGATGTGGAATAGCCCCTGGGGAGCTGGGGGGAATCAGTTGATGTGCAGCCAGACGCCGCAGCAGAAGAGGACTCAGCCGAGGAGGATATCGAAGAGGATGGAGTAGGAGTAGAGGAGGTGGCAGTAGGTCTGCCTGCAAGTCGGGGTGGTGTCACCAACTCCGCTGCGGAACCACGCATTCCATGCTTGTCAGCCGTCAGCAGGTTGACCCAATGCGCAGTATACGTGATATACCTGCCCTGACCGTGCTTTGCAGACCAGGTATCAGTGGTCAGATGGACCCTTGCCCCAACACTGTATGCCAGAGATGCCATGACTTCCTTTTCAATGACATGGTAGAGGTTTGGGATTGCCTTTTTTGAAAAAAAATTTCGTCCGGGTACCTTCCACTGTGGTGTCCCAATAGCGACAAATTTTTTGAAGGCCTCATACTCTACCAGCTGGTATGGTAAAAGCTGGCGGGCTAAGAGTTCCGTCAAGCCAGCTGTCAGTCGCCGGGCAAGGGGTGACTTTGTGACATTGGCTTCTTATGCTCAAACATGTCCTTGACAGACACCTGACTGTGGGCAGATGAGCAGGAACTGCTGAAGGTGAGAGATGAAGTGTCGGGTGGTTGAGAGGGGGCAGGGAGGACAGCAGTGGTTGACGTGGCTGAAGATGCTGGACCAGGAGGAGCATGGTGGCTTTGAGTTTGTGTGCTGCTTGTACTCATGTGTTGATCCCATAGGCGTTTGTGATGTGAGATCATGTGCCTTCGCAAAGCAGTTGTACCAAGGTGGGTGTTGGACTTCCCACGACTCAGTTTCTTTTGGCACAGGTTGCAAATGGCATTGCTTTTATCAGAGGCAGACACACACAAAAATGCCACACTGCTGAGCTTTGCAATGACGGCATTCTAGTGGTGGCAACAGCATGCGTTGACTGGCGTGCTGTCTGGCTGACCCCAGGTGCCGATACATGCTGTCTGACTGTGCCACTAACTCCTTGCGACGACCTCCCCTGCTTCCAACTCGTCTCCTCATTCTCTCTGTCTCCCCTTCAGAACTTTCCCCCTCTTCTTCTCTTCGAGCAGGCACCCACGTGGCATCCGTGGACACATCGTCATCATCAACCGCTTCACTTGTATCTGACACCTCAGCAAAGGAAGCAGCAACGGGTACAACATCATCATCATCATCATCACACTGTACGTCCATGTGTGTAATCCTGCCTGACTGAGACATATCCCCGTAATCCACATCATCTGGCAATAATGGTTGCGCATCACTAATTGCATCCAACTGATGTGTAAATAACTCCTCTGACGGATCAAGTGAAGCGGCTGTGGTGGCTGTGGTGGTGGTGACAGGCGGGTGCGTGGTAACTTGAGAGCAGGTGACCGAAGCTGAGCTGGAGGAGGATGGTGCGTCAAGGATCTTAGCGGAAGCTGTTGAAGATTGGGTGTCCTGTCTAAGCCAGTCAACTACGTCCTCAGAATTTTTCGGGTTCAGGGTACGTCGCCTCTGAACACTGGGCATTATTCAAGGGACAGTGGAAATCACAGCACCACGTCCACGATGGCCCCTGCGGGGTGGCCTGCCTCTGCCTGTCATTTTTTTTTTTAGATAAGTGGTACTACGCGTGCTAGGTACTGTGCCACCCGGTATGAGTGGTTGGCACTGGCAGTGGGCACACTACAGTCAGTGGAAGAGGGCCTGACACACACTGGCAGCAGGCAAGCAACTGAATTTAGACTACTGTCTAAAAATGAAATGCCTTATTTATCGGCAAGCTACTGTGCCACCCGGTATCAGTGGTTGGCACTGGCAGTGGGCACACTACAGTCTGTGGAAGTGGGCCTGACACACACTGGCAGCAGGCAAGCAACTGAAATTAGACTACTGTTTAAAAATTAAATGCCTTATTTATCGGCAAGCTACTGTACCACCCGGTATCAGTGGTTGGCACTGGCAGTGGGCACACTACAGTCAGTGGAAGTGGGCCTGACACACACTGGCAGCAGGCAAGCAACTGAATTTAGACTACTGTCTAAAAATTAAATGCCTTATTTATCGGCAAGCTACTATGCCACCTGGTATCAGTGGTTGGCCCTGGCAGTGGGCACACTACAGTCTGTGGAAGTGGGCCTGACACACACTGGCAGCAGGCAAGCAACTGAATTTAGACTACTGTCTAAAAATTAAATGCCTTATTTATCGGCAAGCTACTGTGCCACCCGGTATCAGTGGTTGGCACTGGCAGTGGGCACACTACAGTCAGTGGAAGTGGGCCTGACACACACTGGCAGCAGGCAAGCAACTGAATTTAGACTACTGTCTAAAAATTAAATGCCTTATTTATCGGCAAGCTACTGTGCCACCCGGTATCAGTGGTTGGCACTGGCAGTGGGCACACTACAGTCAGTGGAAGTGGGCCTGACACACACTGGCAGCAGGCAAGCAACTGAATTTAGACTACTGTCTAAAAATTAAATGCCTTATTTATCGGCAAGCTACTGTGCCACCTGGTATCAGTGGTTGGCACTGGCAGTGGGCACACTACAGTCAGTGGAAGTGGGCCTGACACACACTGGCAGCAGGCAAGCAACTGAATTTAGACTACTGTCTAAAAATTAAATGCCTTATTTATCGGCAAGCTACTGTGCCACCCGGTATCAGTGGTTGGCACTGGCAGTGGGCACACTACAGTCAGTGGAAGTGGGCCTAACACACACTAGCAGCAGGCAAGCAACTGAAATTACACTAAAGTGTAAAAATTAAATGCCTTTTTTTGATGCAAAGTACTGTGCCACACGGGATGACAGGGGTGGGCACTGGCAGTGGGCATACTACAGTCAGTGGAAGTCAGCTTGACACACACTGGCAGGCAACTAACCTTAGATTAAAGTGTAAAAATTAAGTGCCTTTTTTTATGCAAAGTCCTGTGCCACAAGGGATGACAGGGGTGGGCACTGGCAGTGGGCACACTACAGTCAGTTGAAGTCGGCCTGACACACACTAGCAGCAGGCAAGCAGCTGAAATTTCACTAAAGTGTGAAAATTAAATGCCTTTTTTATGCAAAGTCCTGTGCCAGCCGGTATGAGTGGTGGGCACTGGCAGTGGGCACACTACAGTCAGTGGAAGTCAGCCTGACACACACTGGCAGGCAACTAACCTTAGATTAAAGTGTAAAAATGAAATGCCTTTTTTTATGCAAAGTCCTGTGCCACACGGGATGACAGGGGTGGGCACTGGCAGTGGGCACACTACAGTCAGTTGAAGTCGGCCTGACACACACTAGCAGCAGGCAAGCAGCTGAAATTACACTAAAGTGTAAAAATTAAATGCCTTTTTTATGCAAAGTCCTGTGCCAGCCGATATGAGTGGTGGGCACTGGTAGTGGGCACACTACAGTCAGTGGAAGTCAGCCTGACACACACTGGCAGGCAACTAACCTTAGATTAAAGTGTAAAAATTAAATGCCTTTTTTTTATGCAAAGTCCTGTGCCACACGGGATGACAGGGGTGGGCACTGGCAGTGGGCACACTACAGTCAGTTGAAGTCGGCCTGACACACACTAGCAGCAGGCAAGCAGCTGAAATTACACTAAAGTGTAAAAATTAAATGCCTTTTTTATGCAAAGTCCTGTGCCAGCCAGTATGAGTGGTGGGCACTGGCAGTGGGCACACTACAGTCAGTGGAAGTCAGCCTGACACACACTGGCAGGCAACTAACCTTAGATTAAAGTGTAAAAATTAAATGCCTTTTTTTGCTGCAAAGTCCTGTGCCACACGGGATGACAGGGGTGGGCACTGGCAGTGGGCACACTACAGTCTGTGGGCCTGCAGCTCCTCACACACAGGCAGGCCAGGCAACTGCAATATGTATATAAAGGGGGAAAAAAAGCACACTAATGTTGCAGCCCTAAAATGGGCTTTTTGGGGTGCTGTCAGGACACTGTATTTACAGCAGAGATCAGATGAGTCTTTCAGGACTGGAGTGGAAACTGAATTCACTAGCCTAGCTATCAATTTTCCTATTAAATCAGCAGCAACTACACTCTCCCTCCTCTCACTAAGACTGCAAATTCCGAAGAATTTAAAATGGATGCTGTGCAGGAGGTGGGAGGGTCTGGGAGGGAGGGTATGCTGCTGATTGGCTGGAATGTGTCTGCTGACTGTGAGGTACAGGGTCAAAGTTTGCTCAATGATGATGTATAGGGGGCGGACCGAACATCGCATGTGTTCGCCCGTTGAGGCGAACGCGAACAAGCTATGTTCGCCGGGAACTGTTCGCCAATGGATAGTTCGGGCCATCTCTAATTCCAACACATTTACATGTTTCCCCTTAAACCACTCAAGTGTTGCTTTAGCAGTGTGTTTGGAGTCACTGTCCAGCTGGAAGGTGAACCGCCATCCTAGCCTCAAATCATGCACAGAGTGGTACAGGTTTTGCTCAAGAATTTCCCTGTATTTAGCACCATCCATCTTTCCCTCAACTCTGACCAGTTTCCCAGTCCCAGCTGCTGAAAAACAGCAGGGATAGTGTTCTTTGGGTGATGTGATGTGTTGCATTTGTGCCAGACATAGCTTTTTCTTTGGTGACTGAAAAGTTCAATTTTAGTCTCATCAGACCAGAGCACCTTCCTCTATACATTTTGGGAGTCTCCCACATGCCTTTTCGCAAACTCATAACATGCCTTTTTGTTTTTTTGGTGAAAGTAATGGCTTTCTTCAGGCCACTCTGCCATAAAGCCCAACTCTATGGAGCATACAGCTTATTGTCGTCCCTATGTACAGAAACTCCAGTCTCTGCTGTGGAACTCTGCAGCTCCTTCAGGGTCACCTTAGGTCTCTGTGCTGCCTCTCTGATTAATGCCCTCCTTGCCCGGTTCGTGAGTTTTGGTGGGCGGCCGTCTCTTGGCAGGTTTGCTGTTGTGCCATGTTCTTTCCATTTGGTTATGATAGATTTGATGGTGCTCCTAGGGATCGTCAAAGATTTGGATTTTTTTTATAACCTAACCCTGACTTATACTTCTCAACAAAATTGTCCCTTACTTGTTTGGAGAGTCCCTTGGTCTTCATGGCAGTGTTTTGGTTAGTGATGCCTCTTGCTTAGGTGTTAAAGCCTCTGGGGCCTTTCAAAAAAGGTGTGTATATGTAATGACAGGTCATGTGACGCTTAGATTGCACACAGGTGGACATCATTTCACTAATTATGTGACTTCTGAAGGTTGCACCAGAGCTTTTTATGGGCTTCCTAACAAAGGGGGTCAATATATAAGCACATGCTAATGTTCTGTTTTCTATTTCTAAACAATAGTTTTATTTATATATTTTTCGCATTTCACTTCACCAACTTAGACTATTGTGTTCTGATCCATCACATAACATTCAGATTAACAAAACATTGAACTTAAGGCTGTAATGTAACAAAACTAGGAAAAAGTCAAGGGGGGTGAATACTTTTGCAAGGCACTGTATGTTCAGCAAAAGGTGGGCCATTCCGAGAGCCTGTTGGTGTCTGGTACAGTTCTGGTCATCCTGGGCGAACGGAGTCACACCAGGGATGAACTGCTCTGCGTCATCAACCAAGAAATCAAATTCTGGCTGTCTCCTTGCCAACTGGAGATAGAAGCAAAGAAGATTCTGTCTGTGCTGCGTCAGGAAGGGCTGACCCATGTGCCCTGCATGGTGCACGTCTTCAATCTGGTTGTCATCCGGTTCCTGAAGTCTTCCACCTAATTGCAAGATGTCTTGAAAATGTGATCGAAGCTGTGCACGCATTTCAGCCATTCTTACCATGCAAAACACGCCCTCCTTGACCTGCAAAGGCAGAATGGTGTTTCCCTACATCGCCTCATATGTGACATTTCCACATGTTGGAACTTCTCACTCCAGATGTTTGATCGAATATATGAGCAGAGGACTGCTCCACAGTGTAACTTTTACGTTAGACAGTGGCCGCTCTTGTGTGACACCTGCCATTTGCTCAGGCCCTTTGAGGGCCAGGACTACGGGATGAATAATGTCATTCCACTCCCAGGGGTGTATTGGCCATAGACCTTACGCGGCCGGCCGGTGGAAGATTTTGGGGATGTATTTTGTGCTGCAGGCAGCATTTTCTGATGGACTGCGGCAGGCATGCTCAACCTGCGGCCCTCCAGCTGTTGTTAAACTACACCTCCCACAATGCCCTGCTGTAGGCTTATAGCTTTAGGCTGTTCGAGCATGCTGGGAGTTGTCGTTTTTCAACAGCTGGAGGGCCGCAGGTTGAGCATGCCTGGACTGCGGTATTTGGATATGTTGGGGTGGTATAATATGCCACAATCTGCCACTGCTAGCCTGGCCTTCCATCAACTTGGACCCGACTAAAAAACTGAGCCACTTTTAGTATTTTTTCCAGGGCCACTTTAAGTTCACAGTCCACCCCTGACCACTCCTTCATGTCCTGGGGAGGATGCTAAGAAATCTGACTGGCACAATGATATAGTGGTGGCAGCAGAAGCCTACATCTCATGGCCACCAAAGCCATGTGGAGGCTGAACTGACACAGAAGGAGGATAAGGACTAGGAGGAAGACATAAACGCTCAGGAATTCTGCAGTGGCTGGGTTTGGGGTGGCCTCAACGCTATGATGGATCCCCTGGACACTGTTGAGGTGTTACCATGTGTTGCTGCTCTCCGGAATAGGTGGTAAGGCATAGTGCACTACAATGGGAAATAAGTCCAGAGAGTCAGGGTCTACAGTAAACCAGTGTGCTTCTTTACTGTAGGAATTCAGGTGCAAAACAATATAGGCGAGGCATACACAACTAGGTGGTTTATCTGCCCAAGGAACAGAAGAGGAGCAGAAAAAAACAGGAAGAGCTGGAGGTCAACAACAAGGATGACGCAGATGACCCCAGCAGGATCCCCTCTGTTTTTTCAGTATATGACATGATAGCAGCTAGTTTACATCCACTACCTCAGGGACAACTGAAAATTAGGGATAGAGACTGCAAAAAGGAAAACTTCTAAAAATGTCATATACAAGTTATAAAATGGACAGCAATAGTGTTATACCTAATGTGCACACCCTTGGCAACACTTTCAAGATGGTGTTGATCACATACATTTAACCCCCAAGATGCCGTGGTCAAATGTGACTACAGCATCTGAGAGGTGCAGGCTCCGACAGCCATCACTGTTATCCCACATGACGAATGGCGTAATTGAAAAAAAAAATTGTCACCTCTAAAAAAAATTTTTTTGAAAAAGTAATCAAGTCACACACACTTCATTATGGTATCACTGAAAAGTACGGATTACACCACAAAAATTTGCCCTCATACAGCTCTGTACACATAACAACAAAAAAGCTACAGGGGTCAGAATATAGCAATGAAAAGAAAAAAATGGTTTTTTTTTAAGTTTTTATTTTTTCAGTATTAAACGCAAGAAAAACTATAAAAGTGTGGTATCATTGTAATAGCACTGACCTGGAGAATGAGGGTAACACGTCAATTTTACCACTTAGGGAACGCCGTAAAAATAAAAACATAAAACTGTGTCAGAATTGTGTTTTTTTCCAATTCCACCCCATTTGGAATTTTTTGCCAGCTCCCACTACATCATACTCAATATTAAATAGTGCCATTAGAAAGTACAACTTGTCCAGCGAAACAAACCCTCATAACGCTATGTGAACAGAAAAATAAAAAAGGTATGGCTCTGGGAAGGCAGAGAAAGCAAAATTAAAACACAAAAACTGAAAATTGTAAGGTTGTCTAAAGGTTAAAGGAAGTCAGTCACGTACATTTCACTAATCTAACTACCAGCTATGGCCATCAGAATGTTGTAATAGCATTATAACCCTACCTTTATGTCATCTTGGTGTTTACTTCATGTCCCAGGAAGAGCATTTTTATTCCTATGTAAAAATGGCTCCCAAGTGCCCAGCTGTGCAGACATTTCTTTTCAAAGTGCCCAAAGCAAGTCCACTGAACTTCCAGAGGATAGGGGAGGAGTGGAAAAAAGGGAAGGACAGCAGGCTTGGGCACATTGAAAAGATAAGCCTACCCAGCTGGGCACTTTGGAGTAATTTTCCATGGGAATAAAAGTGCTTTTTCTGAACATAGAAAAAACATCCAGATGACAAAAGTGGTTATATTAGTGAAATTTATGAGACAGACTCCCTTAAAAGTCCCCTGAAATTATAGGTACACTTTCAAGAAATGAAAAATAATGCTGAAGGTTTTTTTTTTCCCTTAAAAAGAAGACAATATGTGAATCACTTCTTAATTATTTTGTATTAATAGGAAAGACTAATTTGATTACACTGCCCAGATAGTTTTATGGACACCTTCTATAAATATTATTCAGTACATACCGTATTTTTCGCCCTATAAGACGCACCGGCCCATAAGATGCACCTGGGGTTTTTGGGGAGGAAAATAAGAAAAAAAATATTTTTAACCAAAAGGTGTGCTTTTGGAACTAATGGTGGTCTGTGGATGGCACTATTATGGGGGATCTGTGGATGTCACTGTTATGGGGGGGATCTGTGAAGGACACTGTTATGGGGGATCTGGGGATGGCACTGTTATGGGGGATCTGGGGATGACGTACTGTTATGGGGGATCTGGGGATGACACACTTATGGAGGGGTCTGGGGATGACGCACTGTTATGGGGGGATCTGTGGATGACTCACTGTTATGGGGGGGGATCTGTGACTGACACAGTTATGGGGGGATCTGTGACTGACACTGTTTTGGGGGGGGATCTGTGAAGGATACTGTTATGGGGGGATCTGTGAAGGATACTGTTACAGCCCCTTGTAACAGTATCCTTCACAGAATCCCCCATAACAGGGCTGGCACTGTTATGGGGGATCTGTGAATGGCACTGTTATGGGGGATCTGTGGATGGCACTGTTATATAAGGTATCTAACTCAATTAAAAGTTCTGGTCCATGCCCCCCACCCCTAACATTACCGACACACGGCTTGTTCAGTTGATAGCAGGCATTCCGGGCGGCCGGCGCGTCACTCACTGACGTCCAAGCCTGCGCCGCCTGCTTCATTCATATAGTAGGCGGCGCAGGCACGTGACGTCAGTGAGTGACGTGCCGGCTGCCCGGAATGCCTGCTATCAACTGAACAAGCCGTGTGTCGGTAATATTAGGGGTGGGGGGCATGGACCAGAACTTTTAATTGATTTAGATACCTTATATTTTAATAGTGCAGCACTGGAGCGGGGGGGCCGGGTACAGTCACTGCACCGGCCCCTCCGCAATTGCCGGCCCCCAGTTCCTCCTCCCAGTCCCTCCCGCTCGCGCATACATCGCAGCTGGCGATGTAAAAATGCAGAAAAATATGGTAGTAATGCATGCTGCATAGATACAATTAGGACAATTTCCAGGATATGGATTGTAGTTAAAGGGAATGTGTCAGGACTAGGGTTGAGCGATCCCGAACTGTAAAGTTCGGGTTCGTGCCAAACTTTAGGGTTTTTGGTACCCGGACCCGAACCCGAACATTCGGGCACTGCATATCTGACAGTCCAATAAAACCGTTAAATACTGTAGTTACCTTTGTGCTACAAAAAAAAGCACACTTTTTTTGCTAGATAGTAAATTTACAGGCTATGCTGCATTTCTGACAGTCCAATTAAACTGTTACATACTGCAGTTACATTGCTGCTATAAAAAAAGCACATTTTTGTGCTAGATAGCAAATTTGCATACTACATTGTATTTCTGACAGTCCAATAAAACGGTAATATACTGCATTTACATTGGTGCTATAAAAAAAACTGTTCTCGTGCTAGATAGTAAATTTGCATCCTACACAGCATTTCTGAGATTCCAATAAAACTGTTAAATACTGCAGTTACATTGCTGCTATAAAAAAAACACAGTTTTTGTGCTAGATAGCAAATTTGCGCCCTACGCTGCATTTCTGATATTACAATAAAACCGTAACATACTGCATTTACATAGTTGTTTGCAAAAAACACAGTTTTTGTGCTAGATAGCACATTACGCTGGGTTCAGACCTGAGCGTTTCTGAGACGCGTGTTTTCCGCGCGTTTTTGTCGCGCGTTTTCCACGCATTTTTGGCAATAGTAAACGTTTTACGCGCGTTTGTGTGATTGACTGCAGTGTTGTCCAGTTACCAAATATCCCTGTCTATATGAAGTTTGGCCTTTCCAGCATGTTGCAAATTCATAAACGCGCGTTCGAACGCGCGTTTTCAGTGTCAAAAACGCTCAAAATACAAGCGTTGCGTGTTCCCATTGAAGTCTATGGGCCAAAACGCGCGACAAACGCCCCCAAAAAAAGCTCAAGTACTTGTTTATGCGTCGGGCGTTTTTCAGCGGGTTCGAACGCGCTGTAAAACGCGAAAATGTGAACCAGTCCCATAGGGAAGCATTGGTTTGCATCGGTTATGCGTTCTCAGCGTTCGGACAATGATGGAAGAGGATGTGGCACAGGGGGAAGAGGGATCATTTTCACGGTTATTAGGCCAGTCATTCACTAATGGCTCTGAGGGTGGGTTCTTGCACCAACATAGGCCAGGTACACAATTGTCCAGCAAGGGCACAGTTCTGCAGGATAAGAAGGGGGAGGATGAAGAGGAACCATGTTCACAGCAGGGTGGCACCCAAAGCAGTTCAGGGCCATCACTGCAGCGTGGCTGGGGGGATACCGAGGACATAGATGGTACACCTCCCACAGAGGACAGCTGGTTGTTGCCTCTGGGTAGCCTGGCACACATGAGCGACTACATGCTGCAGTGCCTGCACAACGACTGCCGAGTTGCCCACATTCTAACTTGTGCTGATTACTGGGTGGCCACCCTGCTGGATCCCCATTACAAGGACAACGTTCCATCCTTAATTCCCTCACTGGAGCATGATCGGAAGATGCATGACTACAAGCGCACGCTGGTAGACGTGCTGCTGATGGCATTCCCACCTGACAGTGGGGGCTCAGTGGAAGCACAAGGCGAAGGCAGAGGAGGAGGAAGAAGTCGCCAACGCAGCCGGGGCACCGCCAGCACCTCAGTAGGCAGGGTTAGCATGGCCGAAATGTGGAAAAGCTTTGTCACCACGCCACAACAACCAGCACCACCAACTGATATACAATTTCTTAGCAGGAGGCAGCATTTCAGCAACATGGTGGAACAGTATGTGTGCACACGCCTACACGTACTGACTGATGGGTATGCCCCATTCAACTTCTGTTTTATTTTATATATTCTACAATGTCCACCGCCACATCCAGCGCCTCTTCAACCTCCTACTCCATATGGACCTCCTCCTCCTAGTTCAAGATTATTATTTTTAATTTTTATTTATTTTATTTTATTTTAAAGGGAACCTGTCACCAGGAAATTCACTGATAAACCAGGCATGCTGCCTTGTAGGGCTCACTCTGCTGAATATAATGATACCTTTCACTTGGCAATCTGTTGCTTTATTGTGGAGAATGAGCTAATGAGCTGATTTGAGTCCAGTAATTGATATGAGCCCCGCGTTTTTTCTATTCAGAGCTGTAGCCCCTCCCCTATTAACTTCTTCAAATTTAAAAGGGGCATGGTTTATTGTATCATTCATTAATTTTAATAATTGTTTATCAATCATGTGTTTATCACCCCATGAACAAACTAGCCCTTATTATAATTACTAGCTTCCTCCCCACTTTTTTTTACCTTAGTCATATAATACCTTAGCATTCCCTGTTATTAATTTTCCCGCCAATTTATAAACTGAATGAACGATGTAATAAACCACACCCCTTTTATATCTGAAGAAGTGAATAGGGGAGCAGCTACAGCTCTGAATAGAAAAAACGCTGGACTCATATCAACTACTGGACTCAAATGAGCTCATTAGCATATGGATTAAAAGTTCTCCACAATAAAGCAACAGATCACCAATTGAAAGGTATCATTATATTCAGCAGAGTGAGCCCTACAAGGCAGCATGCCTGGTTTATCAGTGAATTTCCTGGTGACAAGTTCCCTTTAAGTCATTTCTCTATCCACATTTGTCATGCTCTTAGCCACATTTTGCTGCCTTCTGCAGCCCTCTAGCCAGGGGTGTAGCTAACGTCTCATGGGCCCTGGTGCAAAAGTTCAGCTTGGACCCCCTTCCCTCAGTGCTTTGTGTGTCTTCTTATGCGGCACAAGAGTTTTTGGGCCCCCTCAGGCTCTTGGGCCCAGTAGCGACTGCTACCTCTGCACCCCCTATAGCTACGCCCATTAGCTAAGCCCATGCCTCTAGCCTTTTCCATGACTCTTTTAGAGCCATTTGAGTGCCCAAAGTTCAGGTCCCCATTGACTTCAATGGGGTTCGGGTTCGGGTTCGGGGTCAAGTTTGGATCAAGTTCAGGTCCCAAACTTGAATTTTGCGATGAAGTTCGGCTGAACCAGGCGAACCCGAACTTTGCTCAACTCTAGTCAGGACATTTTTTTTGCCAGTTAAAACCAGATAGTAACACATCTCCTTTTTATCTAATCAATTTTTATTTTCTAATTGCAATTTTTTTTATTCTGTTTTCTAAACATGATTATGGGGGTGACCATCTTGCCTGGTGTGTTCTTAACACATTTAGAAAGCTTTAAAGGGGGGCCTCCCTAGCATTGCAGTTGACACTATGGCCTGTCTCCATCCTAAGGAGCCAGTGCCACTACCAGACACAAAGCGGCCTATTTGTCCAAACGAATTTATGAGAGATCCATGCATTGGACATAGGACCACGCTCATTTGCATATCAACAAGGAAAAGGGGTGAGATTGAACCTTTTTACTTGAATTTTGTATATTATGTTACTAGTGGTGCATATCAGTGCTGGCATAATGACGAGTACATAGTCAATAGAGAGACTAGGCCGCAACTGTTGTGCTTCCACACATTGGTGTCTCACTGTTTAGTTGGTGCATTTTAATGAACTAATAAATGTTAGATTTTAATGCCTAGTCCACCACTGGAATAGATTTACAAAGTATATTTGCCAAGAATCTCACATTTATAATGTAGCATTAGTACATTTTTTATAGCGATTATGGCACTATTGTATTTACTTTATTATTTGTGTTTTTAGAGTGCTGTTGGTGTAATTCAATAGATTTCAGGATTCTAAGGGTTACAGAGCATTATAAATCAGTATAATGCTGTGCAATCCTGTCAGAGGATCAGAGTCCAGAACAGGACCTCTCACTGACACATGCCGTGTGTTTATCATATTCAACTCACTCATGTGTCTGGCCTAACAGTAGGGCTGGAGAGAAAGGGTTAGGTTGAGAATTTGGCATGGGGGTGCTATTTTAATTTTTGCCTCAGGCAGCAGAAAGGTTAGGTTCACCCCTGCCTTTTGCCAAAAAGCACTGAGGAAAGGGGGATCCAAGCTGAACTCTTGCACTAGGGCCCATGAGCCCACTTTGCAACTTACAGGTACCACAGGACACTTTCAGAGGCAGATGCCTAACTTGAAGATCCTTGGCCCCAGTTCAAATGCAGTAAAAGGGCCCCACCTACCATGTGCCTTTTATAATATTAGTGTCTTTGTCTATGGAAAAAGGATCTTTGGTGCCCCCTCTGGGCCTGGTACTGACTGCCACCTTTGAAACTTCTATAACTCTTTTCACAGAACTTGTGGAGTCCATGTCTAGATGGGTCTGAGCTCGGTATTATGGGTGGGGGATACACAATATGACGGTGGTTTTAAAGCTGTGGCTGATTGAGGTATAAGTGACCTAAAGTAAAGCTTGTTAAAAATGAAACAATATAACATTATGTGACTCAAATATTGGCTTCAGATATTGCCAGACAGTAATAAGATACTGAAAAGTTCATCATTACTTTATTTAAGGATTGTTTGTAGAGGAAAACAAACAATGGATCCACAAAAATATATATACTTTCTATGTGCATTCGGCAATTTTTTTCACTCCCATCAATAGAAAGGACTATTCTCATCTGCAATACAGACGGGAATAATGTTCTATAATTTGCAGAATGGACACACAGATCTGCAAAAAGTGGGTACAGACATAATTTAAGGGGTTGCCCAAGATTCATTAAAAATTACAGAGACAGGGAGGGGTTAGTGTAAAATAATAACGTTGGCATTGCATACATGTTGAATCAACCACTGCTCTTGTGTTGTCGTTCCGGTCCTCCTCATCTGTATTTGTTTACAGGCCTGCAGGGCTGACATCATGTTCATACATGACTGCAGCAGCCAGTAAACAATATACACAGAGTGGACCGAAGCAATAGTCCTGAAGCTGCGGCTGATTCAACAGGTAAGTAATACCTACTGTATCTTGTTATTTTACATTATCCCCTGCCTGTGCCCCAATTTTTTAAATCTAGAACTACCCTTGTGTCCAAGTTCATGCTTAATATTAGGGTATATATTTTATATTATGGGCAAGAAGAACAAATGGCTGTGTCAATCAAAATACAGTAAGTACATTGCATTGGGTCATAAATACATAAAACTTGTTTACTGACAGAAAAAGAGGCACCAACCTGATCTTGACTTTTGTAACACTGCTAATAATTGTAGTCAGGTTAATGATAAGGGTGCTAAATTTGCTAAGCAGTATCTTTGAGAATCTGAATTCAGTACATGAGGGTCTGAAATTCACTATGACTTGTAGTGAAGAAAGGGTGAGCTTTCTAGACACTGTTATCATCAAAGATGAAATGGGCTTCCTCTCCAGTGACCTTTTCAGAAAAAATACCGACAGGAATAGTACTCTTCATTACACTAGTGCTCATCCACCGTCCTTAAAAAAGGCTATACCCAGATCTCAGTTTCAGCGGGTGCACCGCATTGTCACTGATCCTGAAAAGTTGGAAATAAGGTTGACGGAGATGAGCTCTAGATTTATAGAAAGAGGCTATCCCAGGCCTCTGTTGGAGGAGGCAAAAAAAGTTAAAAAAGATTTACAAACTCCATCAGAGGGGGAAGTACCCAATGAGGTGAAACCGAAGAGAATAGCCCTAGTACATAAGTTTCATCCCTTTAACATTACCCTTGACAATATGTTTAGAAAACACTGGCATCTCCTTAGAAAATCATACCCCAATGTAGAAGAATTTAAACATCCTCCTTTGATATCTAATAAAAGGAATCAAAATTATAGGGACCAGTTAGTGCATGTTGATCTGGGTGGCACTGGCACTACTTGGAGACAAAGTACATTATCTAGTATGAAGAAAGGCACATTTCCCTGTTTAAGATGCCTCCAATGTTCCAATGTCACCAAAGGTCCCCATGTCTATCACCCACGTACAGGGAAACCGTTTAACATTAAAGGTTACTTCACCTGTGATTCTAACAACGTCATTTATGTGATAAAATGTCCTTGCGGACTCCTGTACATGGGCGAAACCATGCAGACCATCAGAGATAGGATTTGTAAACACAAGTCCACTATTAGGACAAAAAACCTTTTATTACCACTTCCCTACCACTTTGACAAATATGGCCATAACCTGTCACAATTAAAATTCCAGGTCTTAGAACAGGTGAAGATTCCGAGGAGAGATGTGACATTAAGAAGCTTCTGCTCCGCAGAGTAGCGTTCTGGATCCATACACTTGACACTTTAGAACCCCGCGGTCTAAATCGGGAATATGAGATCTCTCTTTTGTAAATCACTGCTTCTTTATATATATCTAATTGAAATATGTTTTCATTTCAGGCACAGTCTGCTCATTGAAAACGTCAGTGGTAACGTGCCAAATAGATTTCTAATTGATTTGTTTACTTGTAAATTGAAACTGAGATGTTGATTGGTTATTTTGTATCTACCGCCTCTATCTGGGCGTCTGACGTCACTACACCTATTTAAATGTTTCTATGCATTAGTCCTAAGATCCGTTGAAGAAGGCTCATTAGCTGAAACGCGTCCGGGCAACATTGTAAGCAATATTGTTACTTGCAAAATAAAACAGAGTTGAAGAGCAACAAGTCGCTGGGATATCCTTTATTGTATGCTGTGGAGAGAGCTCCTTCCCGTGCGACATTTTTACTGAGTGCTGGCTGATCTATCAATCATGTTCATACATGACTGCAGCAGCCAGTCAACAATATACACAGAGTGGACCGAAGCAATAGTCCTGAAGCTGCGGCTGATTCAACAGGTAAGTAATACCTACTGTATCTTGTTATTTTACATTATCCCCTGCCTGTGCCCCAATTTTTTAAATCTAGAACTACCCTTGTGTCCAAGTTCATACTTAATATTAGAGTATATATTTTATATTATGGGCAAGAAGAACAAATGGCTGTGTCAATCAAAATACAGTAAGTACATTGCATTGGGTCATAAATACATAAAACTTGTTTACTGACAGAAAAAGAGGCACCAACCTGATCTTGACTTTTGTAACACTGCTAATAATTGTAGTCAGGTTAATGATAAGGGTGCTAAATTTGCTAAGCAGTATCATTCTCTAAAACGTAAAATGGTTTATTGTCGGTAATTTGATTAGTATTATTGTAGCTTCAAAGCCACACTCTGTGAGCTATTGGCACACATTTCTTCATTAGATTTTTACTTTATAACACAATGACATGGTGAGGATCTGTTAACACCATGCTTACAGTATGTTCACTGTATACACATTAACTGCATGCCAAACAGTTGTATATATCACCCATCAATTAAACAAGTATCTGTATTGTTGTCCTGAGGAAGGGGATTATTCAACCCCGAAACATGTAGGCACTAATAAAAAGGATTTTATACTGCAAAAACCTTGCTTGTGACATCTTGCCCAGCAGCGCCAACAGAAGTGGCTCCGGCATCTTCTTTTTATCCTCACCTTAAAGTGAAGTTGTCACCACGGAAATGCATATTGATCTGCAGACATGTGAAGCCGGAGGAGCAACGGAGATTGATATATAGAGGAAGATTTATCAAAGTCTGGCATTTTCTGTTGGTCATTGGAATCTCCTGCACTGCCTGAGGATGCAACTAATTTATAAGGCGCAGGCCTTGTCATACATTAGACACATCCTCTGGCAGTCTGTGCACCAGAATAAAATCTGCCATAGATTTCTGTCTTCATTTGCACCTGAAAAATATGGTGGACCTGCTAGCCTTGTCCACTGCCCCTCTCATCACTCCCCCTTTTGCGAAAGCGGCAAGGGTGGCACAGAAACTCTCCTTGCAAGAAAATTTGTGGCAAATGATGTTTAAAAAGTCACAAACGTGGGGCAAATAGAGATTATAAATCTCCCCCATAGGTTTTTGGGGAAAATAGAATAACTTGTCATTATTGATTGAAATACCTGCTCTTTCTATGCATAGAACTCTTTATCATCGTGTATTTCTCACTCTATAATTGGTAGCCTTTCCTGTCAATCACTGAGTTGGACCACTTACTGGACTCCTAAGCATAGAAAGATCAGTGATTTCAACCAATAATTTAAAAGTTATACTATATTTTTCCCACAAAACTAGATATTAGTCTGCTCAGTTCCACCTGCTTAATGATTTGCTGCTGATAAGACTGTATGAGCAACGTGACAGGTTACCTTTAAGTTCTTGATTTTTGGTCTTGGTCTTGGTCTTTTGGTCTTGAGCACCAGTAAACAGACAGCAATACAAAACCGCTGACTGCTTGAAGTCAAGTAGATATAAAAAATAAAAATAAAATTAGGTCCACAATTACAAAAAGGTGAGATACCACCAGAGCAGATGACAGAGATTTTAATAGCAAACTCTGCTAAGGGCAAATACCTTTTCCATCCATTTTGGCTCCCACCTACCTATAAACTGTCCCTACAGGGTAGAAAGGGGTTAACAGCACAATACAGGGGTTATCCTGGGGTAGTGGCACTGCAAGGGTCAATGCAGTGTCGGGGTAAATAAGCCATTTCAGGGGGTAATGCAGAGGTTAATAATATACTTGTCTCTAGGGGGTTACCGTTCGTTGTAGGGGATGATCCTCGTTTGGATGCTCGTCGTCCTGGGGATGATTCTCTTCAATGGGGCTGTAGCGCTCAACCGACAAGCAATACACCGCTGGACTATTTAAATCTGATGACGCTCGCTCCCGAGCAGCCAGCGCGGCAGGCGCCCCCAATGTCGTCTTTTCAGACTCTGTGATGGCTTCACCCTCACAGTCTCTAGGTCGATCCACGTGGCAACTTTCATCTGACACTTCTCCTTACATCTTAATTGAAGAATCTATGGTTGAGGAGGTTCTCCCATGGACAGATACTTAGATCTTTAAAAGGCAGGTCAGAATTTCTTGAGTGGGAGGTGATGACATAGTACCTAAATTCTAACTGCGGGAAAGAACACTGCACTTACTGACATTCAGTCCCTCCCTTACGAACTTCACCGTTCTTGGGGTTAAAGTGGCAAATATCATAGAAAAGGAGGGGGGCTGTCCCGAGAGGATCTACTCTTTTCCCCATTCACACAAAAACAGGTCCTCATCCCTCCCTCACCCAACACACAAACCTATATGACAGTAAACAGTAACCTATTTACAAATAAACAATATTTACAACGTTGTAGGGATCAGGAGTGGGTTGAGGGCCTGTCTCAAAGACCTATAACCATACATATGAATCCCAAGGTTCCCGGACTTCTCAGAAGTTAGACCCTGAACCTTCTCCTTCGCTGTCTCTTATGTCCATGGGGTACCTGGCTTCAGGATTTTACTTTAGTTAAGTCCTGAGCCTCCTTTTCCAGTTAGCTTTGTGAAGTTCTGTCTGGTTCTGGTGAAATTGATCACCAAGTCCCTTGACCCTCCAGTAAATTAGGCACAGTCCCATGTATAAACAGAACCAGAAGAACTATCGCCAGGTGTATCAAAAGTTTGTAGCCTTTGAACTGTAGCTGAATAGACTCTCCCACCATAAATCCTTGGAGTCCTTTTCTAAGGCATGGGAGATCCCTGTTATCCTGTAATGCTCCCGCTGGATTGTGGTTTATTTCTCAGTCTCTTGAAGACCTCTGAGAATTTCTTCTTTGCGGAAGTCTAACAAGAGTCGCTGGATCTGCCAAAATCGAGTGAGATCCTCTGGAGCCTCACGAGGGTGTCAAGGTGCGATCAGGTCTCTTCTCTGGCATCATCAGGGTTTTTCCTTCTGCTCTATTGTACCCATTCCTCGGACAGAAGAAAATACCCTGCGCTCCTGAGGGGATTCTCCCCTCACGGTGCAATTAGTTGACAAATACCAGAACCAATGACGAGAAAGGCTTTGGGCTGTCCTTCATCTCACAGGACCCCTCGTTATCCTAACACTGGTGTGTGAACACCCAACTATCAGAGGATTGCGTCCTCTGCTTCACATATCTCTGCACCAACAGATAAGGATGGCTACCCTAATAGGTTAAGATATCCGAGGGGAGCGGTGGATGAAGCACCATCTTGTTCTTGATGACACTGTATCCTTGTCTTACTCATGTGTACTCAGGCTGATTTCCCCCTGTTATCCTGTCTTGTGGAGGCCAGTAAAATCCATGGCATAGGTCATGCCTTGACTCTTTAGGACTCCGCAACACAAAATACAGGCCACACTCTGTTGTCAATCACTCTGCATCCAATCCCAATCAGAGCTGTGTTACCTGATCGGAATAACAAAAGTTAGTGCACAGTGTAACCTCACACTGAACCTATTGCTAAGGTTACCTGTCTGCAACCCACTGCCTGTAGTCCCCAGTATAACACAGCCCTACAGAAAACCTTGAGCAAAATAGTGTTACCCGTCCGGATCTAAGACCTTGGCTGCACAGAATAACACTCACTATACCGTGTAAAAATGTTACCTGTCCGCAAACCAACACTTTCCTCAGTCCACAGTATAACACAGTTCTACTCAAAGGGACGAAAAAAATAAAAAACAGCGGGAATGTAAACTACAAAAATCAGCAGGGTGAAAAACACATTTGTAAACAAGGACTACCACCATCAACATCAAGAAAAACAAACAAACAGATAACAAAAACACATGAAATGGACATACACAGGGAACAAATGGTTTAACAAATAGTACAGGGATGTCAAATATTATTTTCTAGCCTAGATTTGCCATTCTGAACCCTCAGCGTCTGGTGAGCCGTATGCTGCTGAGAGGTAACCCCTTTATGGCCAAGCTGACTAGGCCCCACTGCACGATTTGTTACCTGGCTACTGCTACTGGACACATTGCAATTACTTGCACAAGAGCATTTCCTTGCAATATGTCCTTTGTTCCCACACCCGAAACACCTGACTTGGCTTCCTGTCCTGTGTGTTTTGTGCTTACCTGATTCTTAATGTTTCGCTATATGACCTAAGCCAGGACATGCAAAACATCTGATGTTTGCCCTGCATGGCTTAGGTCTGACTACACTGCCATCGTGCTCCCTTCTCCTGAATTATTCCATCTTCAGGGACCACTCTTCACAATATTTATTTTTCCCAAAGTCAGGGAACAATCTCTGTTAGTCTGGACAGGCATTTTTGGAGATTCTGACCCTGACGTTAAGGAAAAAGAAAGGGCCGGCAACATTTTTGAAAAATTTTGGATGACGCTTTGCAACAATCTCATCATTCAATTTGGCTACCATCATATTAGTAGAGGCAGCCTGTTCCTTGAAGGCCTTGATCTCAGCATATGACTGAGTCAACTGAGCCTCAATTTCCTCCTTCTGCCTCTGCAGCTCTACTAACTGTGACTTTGTTTTAGCCAAATGCGTGTCTCGGTCAAGACTGTACATTCTCTGCCAGCTGTGCCCGCAATGCTGAAAACCTGATTCGAATTACTGGCACAGCACTGGTAATGAATGGTCAGAGGAATTGTCTCTGTTGGCCGAGACACCAGTGCAACATGCTTTGGCTTACAAATGCTGACCTCAAATGTATGAACAAGCTTGGCCAGCATCTGAAGCCATTTGGTTGCCTTATTCAATACCGTCCGTTTGTTAACACAGAGTTTGTCATAACTACAAGCCTCTGCTAACAAATCGGACCACAGCATTTCTGCTGACTTGTAAGTGGTGGGGAGGATGGGGTTAAATGTGCTGTGTTTAGCTAAGTATAGTAGTGTTGAGAAGTCCATACTCACGTTTTGTTGAGAAACCATCTTCTCTGGTGCTGTAATTTCTTGTCCTTAGTTCGCTGCTTGGAGGAGGTCCTCTAGTACCCGGAACGCCTTCTCCCGCCCAGCTGGACGTCTTCTGATCAGCTCCAATGGCGATGGTTCTCTCCAAGCGACTGTTTCTGTGGACGCTCACACGTGTTCAAGGTTCGTGTAAGGCAACAATAAATTGTTAAACTACAAAAATCAAGTTTTTTTGCTGTAGATATTGCTCTGTGTTAAGCTCTGATTGAAGAACCAAGTTACCTGTGTGAACTATCTGGCCCTGGACGCACAGAAACCATTGTCCGCGTCTTTGTTGCCTGACTAGTCCACAAAGTAAGCGATTTTCTACACCAAATCTAAACACAGAAACAAAGTCCTAGCAGTGGGCCTGTCTCGCCAATGTTAAAGGAAATATTAATTATTAATATTTTGGGTTAATATCAATAATTAATATTCATAAATAGGCGTCAGTCGTCTATAGATGAGTCCGCCTATTTATACTATTAATACAAACTACCTGTTGCTTTACCTATTTTCTTGAACTACCGTACATGCGTTAACTAGCGGCGACTACAAAAGACTATAAACTGCACATTGAACAATAAAAGAACTTATTAAACAAATACAAGTCTACAGTCTATAAATTCTACTATATCTATATATATATATCAATGGTTATAAATATATATATATACATATAGACAGACACCTTAATACATTAACAACACTATAAAACCTGACTACACTAACACAACACAACCTACTATTCCAACCCACAAACGATCTAAACATACACTCACTTACACACGTAAAATTCCGCAGCCGCCTCCCACCTAGCTATAAACTGTCCCTACAGGGTAGCAAGGGGTTAACAGCACAATACAGGGGTTATCCGGGGGTAGTGGCACTGCACAGGTCAATACAGTGCCAGGGTAAATGAGCCATTCCATGGAGTAATGCAGGGGTTAATAATGTACTCAGCCCTATGCTTGTCTCTAGGAGGTTACTGCTCATTGTAGGGGATGATCCTCGCTTGGATACACACACACCTACAGGCAGGTACACGTGGGGTGGCGCAGTTATAGGACATCACTTCACCAGCCCGTGCATCCTGGTGCGCACTTCCAGGCGGGGAATGCTTTGATCATGCTGCCTGTAAAGTGACCGCGCATCTCCGGCACCGTAATTACAGCCTCGGAGGTCCGCGGCATACAAGGGCAGGGGAGCCCTTTGCTCCACTGTCTTTGTAATGTAAAACATCTCCGGCCCTGCCAGAGATGTATTATCAAAAAGCAGAGGATCTCTTTTGATCCTCTGTCCTTTGAAGTGACTGAAACTGGAGATAATTGTCCAGTTATAGGCATCTTCCCCCTACAGGTGCGCAAGCATAAGTCTGCAGGAGGATACATCGGGGGGGGGGGGGGCACCAGTGATTGGGGGGCATGCTAGCTTCCTCAGAGGTCCATGTGTGTGTGCATGTCAGCTTCAGAGTAATTTATACAGAGTCAAGGTAATCATTGATTCAATACAACTGTGGTCAGATGCTGGGGGGGGGGGGGGAAGGAAGGGAGGAAGGGTGGTGATACCTATTATTTTACCGGTGTATGGTCCGTGCGTGTGTGATGGCGCCGGTGGAGACCGGCGTGGTGGAATGACACAGACAAATGCGCAAAAATGGCGCCTGGGAAGACGTGGACGCCGCGATGCGCTCCAAAGAGCGGAAGCGCATCGAGACCTCCAAAATGCCAATGGGCGCATGCGCAAAGATATACGCAAGGTGGCGCCAGAACGGATGTGGACGCCACAACGCGTTCCAAGTGGCGGAAGCGCATCCAAGGCATCCCAAGTGCCGCCGGGCGCACGCGCACATCCCCGCGCAGAGAAGCGCCCGGGCGGAAGTGGATGTCACGATGTGCTCCAAAGCCCGGAAGCGCATCCCGGCCATCCAGATCACCTCAGGGCGCGTGCGCAAAACAACATCCCTGATTGGACAAGGCAGAGCCAACAAGTTACATGCCGGCTCCAGCAATCCAAGCAGGCATACCTGGAAGAAGAAGCATGGCATGTTACATATGAAATGATATAAGTAAAATCGAGTTAACAGGCAGATAAGCACAATTTCAATATATACTATTCAAATAAATTCATGATCTGATAAAAGAAAGGAAAAATAAATAAGATAAGAAAAATAATAATAAAGCATTATAAGTACATAATTAGCATAAATAAGTGAATAAATAGATACATACATGATAAATGTGCAATATATGTAGATAAATGTGAGTAACAGTGTATGTTCATATAAAAATTAGTGAATAAAAATACAATCAAATAAATAATTGATTATGGGTGAATAACCACAAATAATATGATTCTTCACATATAATTACATGTGGTACATTATTGCAAATAAGAATATACAATAAAAAAGTACACAGGAATCTCCACATTTTTGTCCCTATCACCGCATCACCTCACCATATTGTCTAGCAAGATTTATTATCTCTTTAAGCCCTTTTCAAAACATTATTTTATTTTATTTTATTTTTAAATACCTGTGCATCTGAGTGACCTCCCCGATCATCACTCAGACACTGAAGTTTTCCGCCTTTCCTTCCATTGGACATGGCACCGACTTGCATGGGCTCCTCAGACTTTTATTGGGCTTTGGACACAGAAGATTTATAGACAGAGAAAAGAGAAGAAGGATGAACATAGACAGATTTTTCCTGCTTACATTCCCAAAGACGTCTATTAAGTCAAATACCTAAAGACATAGCCTCATCTAAGAAATCTGGGGTAAGATGGCTAACAAGAGGATCTTTCAGCATGTTATCTTTATGTATGAGGCAAATTATGATGTACACGTTTATGCTTACTAGATTTTAATCATGTGGAATTGATTTTTTTGTAGATACATCAGATGCCTTTTTTAACTTTTGGAGGGAGAGAGGAAGTATCAGTGCCAGGGTAATTTAGTCAGGTCCTAGGTTCCAGCTGCTGGGGGTCGCCCTTTTTGGGCCTGTCAGGGTCTCCACTGCATCCCAGTATCAGAATTAGGGAGAGATCCAGGCTATACTTCAGTCTAGCGATAAGCACCCGCATCCATTCTTCTATTTAGGGACCCCAGTCTGGCATACCTAACCTCATACCCTTCAACCTACCATTCCTCCCTCCAGTCTAGGCAGTTAATTTGTATGAAATGGG
Organism: Bufotes viridis; assembly: GCA_033119425.1. NCBI lineage: Eukaryota > Metazoa > Chordata > Amphibia > Anura > Bufonidae > Bufotes > Bufotes viridis. The sequence goes on along the minus strand of CM065593.1, from coordinate 194,657,481 downwards.
CCTTATTTTAACAATACATATTAAAAGTTACGTTTTAAATACTATTGCGGTTTAAAGGGCCACTCACTATTTAGTTGATTTATCTATTCCCTGAGTGTTGTTAAGACCGGGTCGTCACCCGCTGTCTATATTACCTCAAAGATAGAAGTTGGCTCTCCCGATAAGTTGCCCTGCCTGGATCATTATACAGACCTAATGAGGAAATAAAACAATCCAGAGAAAACAATTCAAGAGAAGTAGGTGACAGGGAAAATGGCCACTCCTGCAGATCCCCCTGAAGCAAAGACATAATGATGCCCACCTTCTGAGTTTCCATCCCTGATGAGTAAGGCCTAAGGTGGAAAGAGTTTACAGCTTTCCCAAAAGTTAAAAAAAAAATTCTGATCACCAGAGAAACCGTCAGGGATATTTACTTTAGGTTCTACCGGTGATGGAGCAGAAATGATTGGAGTGAGGGATGCTTACTGCTGTACCCTCTCTGCCAGATCCTGAACTCATCCTGAACTAATTGGGCAATACCCTCTATCCGAAAGGCCAATGCTCCCATGACGTCCATAATAGTGCACTTACCAGTCTAATATTTTTGGTCAGTAATAATGTAATGTCAGTAAGTAGGGACGGACATGGAAAGTGAGCCCTAACTAGAACCCCGCCCACTTTCTCTGCCTATTTTCAGTGCAAGCTCTAAGTAGCAAGTCTGCAACTGGTCGACATTACCAACTCTGCTGAGGTCAGAGACAAACAACACCAAGGGAAAAAAACAAGACACGGAGACACAGTCGCACTGAAATGGGTCAGAACCAGGAGGACAACAATGTACCAAATCAAGAGACAGAGAGTAGTCAAATAGCCAAGCTGAGATCAGAACCACATGGGGAAACTCAGTACCAATACGTTAGAGAGAGAGTCGTCAAAAGGGCAAGCAGAGGTCAGAACACTAGTGTCAGGATTCAAACCCGTTACCGGCTATGTCCCAGGCGGTAGCTCTAGCCACTAGACTACCAGCCCTTCTGGACTTCTCCTTCTACTGGACTTTTCCTTCTACTGAACTCTTTGATCTACCTTGTTCCAGCCTTGCCGTATTAATCTCTGTGATTCCTTGCACCTGCTACTTCCTCTTTATAAGCCCAGCCTCTTGCACCTGACCCCCACTGGTTATTGTTCTTCCGAACTTGATCCTGCTGTATCTACTGCTCTTCCTCTGTTGCTACTACTAACCAACTCGACTGCTGCCAACCTCGGAATTGTCCCCGACTACTCTCTTGCTTGATCCTCTACTACCGTCTACCTCTCTGTTGCCGACCTGGACCCCTCCATTCCGCTTCCTCTCCTTGCGGTCTCCCGCTACTGGACTCCACCCGGTACACTGCCCGGTGCCCTCCAACGCAGGAGAGCTAGCACTCCTAACAACTAGTATTTAGTGATGAGCGAGTACCAAAGTATTCAGGTGTTCGGATGCTCGGGCCGAACACATTGCTATGTCGAATACTTGGCTGAGTATAATGGAAGTCAATGAGAGACAACCAGGCACCCCCTGCTCTGAAGAGGGGAGGGTGCCTGGTCTATTGGAAAAGGTCAGAAAGTGACAGAAACACCGAGGGGAGTATGGTTGCAAAGCTAAAACTTAAACTAATTGACAGAAGGGCACCACCAGTAGAGATGTCCCGAACTATTCGCTGGCGAATGGTTCCCGGCGAACATAGCTTGCTCGAGTCCGCCGCGGCGGGCGAACATATGTGATGTTCGCGTTTGCCCGTATACTTTATCATTGAGAAAACTTTGACCCTGTATCTCACAGTCAGCAGACACATTCCAGCCAATCAGCATACCCTCCCTCCCACCTCCTATCAAAAAGCAAGGATGGCATCCATCTTAGATTCATTCTGAAGCTGCAGTGTTAGTAGTTGTAATCGCAATGCAATTAATATAACCTGTATTAATCGCATTGCGAATTCAACTTAGATCTGAGTTCCTAATGGTTGTATTGCTAGAATTGACAAATATAGCGCTATGTTCTCAATCTTCGTTATATTATAGCAATACAACCATTAGGAACCCAGCTCTAAGTTGAATTCGCAAATAAGATGTCCCGAACTATTCGCCAGTGAACAGTTCCCGGCGAACATAGCTTGTATGCGTTCGCCGCGGCGGGCGAATATATCCGATGTTCGGTCTGCCCCCTATTCGTCATCATTAAGTAAACTTCTACCCTGTACCTCACAGTCAGCAGACACATTCCAGCCAATCAGCAGCATACCCTCCCTCCCAGACCCTCCCATCTCCTGGACAGCATCCATTTTAGATTCATTCGGAAGCTGCAGTCTTGGTGAGAGGAGGGACAGTGTAGCTGCTGCTGATTTAATAGGGAAATCGATAGCTAGGCTAGTGTATTCAGCGTCTACTCCAGTCCTGAAAGACTCATCTGATCTCTGCTGTAATGACAGCGTCCTGACAGCACCCCAAAAAGCCCTTTTTTACGGCTAGTACATCAGTCTGCTTTTTTTTTTTCTGTGTAATCTAATTGCAGTTGCCTGTCAACGTGTGTGTCAGGCTCACAGTGTATACTGTGCCCACTTTCCCAGTGCCACCACTCATATCTGGTGTCACAGTAGCTTGCATTTAAAAAATATAAATAAAATTTGACTGTAATATAATAGCAGTCAGTTGCCTGCAAACGGGTGTTTCAGGCCCTGCAAGTGCATAGTGTCACCAGCGCAACACATATCTGGTGTCACAGTAGATTACATTTAAAAAAAAAAAAAATTTGGACTGTAAAATAATAGCAGTCAGTTGCCTGCACGCGTGTGTTTTTTAGTGTTGAGCGCGAATATTCGAAAAGCGAATTTTTTTAGCGAATATCGGCACTTCGCTAATTCGCGAATATTTCGAATATAGCGCTATAAATTCGCTATTTCGAATATTCGTTTTTTTTTTTTATTTTTTTTTTTTTTAGTTATATTTTTTTCTTTCCTACTTCCCAAAGTAGTTCTTACCTGTCCTGAGGATTCCTGGCTTCCTGGCTGCTCTAGTCAGTGCCCGTTGTCGCTTCTGCCGACTTCCGTGCTCATGTGGAGCGTCCCCATCCATGGGAGAATCTCCATATACTAAAATGTACTGTCGGATTTGAGGAATTACGTTGAAATCGCAATGCGATTAATTCAAGTTATATTAATCGCATTGCGATTACAACTTAGCACTGCTATCTTACATAGGCTAGAATTAACGAATATGGAGTATAGCTATGCACTAGCAGTGCTAAGTTGAAATCGCAATGCGAATACTTTAAGTTAAATTAATCGCATTGCGATTACAACTTAGCACTGCTATCTTACATAGGCTAGAATTAACGAATATGGAGTATAGCTATGCACTAGCAGTGCTAAGTTGAAATCGCAATGCGAATACTTTAAGTTAAATTAATCGCATTGCGATTACAACTTAGCACTGCTATCTTACATAGGCTAGAATTAACGAATATGGAGAATAGCTATGCACTAGCAGTGCTAAGTTGAAATCGCAATGCGAATACTTTAAGTTAAATTAATCGCATTGCGATTACAACTTAGCACTGCTATCTTACATAGGCTAGAATTAACGAATATGGAGTATAGCTATGCACTAGCAGTGCTAAGTTGAAATCGCAATGCGAATACTTTAAGTTAAATTAATCGCATTGCGATTACAACTTAGCACTGCTATCTTACATAGGCTAGAATTAACGAATATGGAGTATAGCTAATGCTATGCACTAGCAGTGCTAAGTTGAAATCGCAATGCGAATACTTTAAGTTAAATTAATCGCATTGCGATTTCAACTTAGCACTGCTGCTATATTCCATATTCGTTAACTTCGTTAATTCTAGCAAGCTGACCCATTATAAACCCAGCTCTAAGTTGAAATCGCAATGCGATTAATATAACTTGAATTAATCGCATTGCGATTTCAACGTAATTCCTCAAATCCGACAGTACATTTTAGTATATGGAGACGTTCCCATGGTTATGGGGACGCTCCATGAGCACAGAAGTTATGGTTGGCTTGGTAGAATTAGCGAATAGCGTAATATGACGAATGTATTCGTCATATTCCTCAAAACGAAGATAACGAGTATTCTACATCTTCGTTTTAGCTACCTATTCGTCTCGTCATCGTCAACTTCGCTATTCGCTAATTTCTAGCAATCAAATAGGAAGGTTGACTTACCAGACAGCTGTGTTAAATTCGCTATGCGATTTTTTTTTTTAATACAATAATTATATTACTTGATAAAATTATTATAAGTATTCTATTTATTAAAAAAATCGCATAGCGAATTTAACACAGCTGTCTCTATAGTCAACCTTCCTATTTGATTGCTAGAATTAGCGAAGTTGACGAATAGGTAGCTAAAACGAAGATGTAGAATACTTCGTTATCTTCGTTTTGAGGAATAGACGAATACATTCGTCATATTCGTCATCCTCGCTAATTCTAGATATGAAACCAATAGGAAAGTAGCCTTAAGTACAAATCGCAATATGCGATTATTTAAATCGCATGTTAATCGCGATAACTAGAAAAAATGACGAATATTCGATTTCGACGAATATTAAACAAATATTCATTCGAATATTCGCGAATTTCGTTGAAATCGAATATGGCACCTGCCGCTCATCACTAGTGTTTTTAAGGCCCTGTAAGTGCACAGTGTCACCAGTGCAACTCATATCTGGTGTCACCGTAGTACATTTAAAAAAACAACAACAATTTTGAATGTAATAGATTGAATATCAGTTAGTTGTCTGCAAGCGTGTGTGTCAGGCCTACAGCGTCTACTCTGCCAACTTCAGCCAGTGCACAGTGCCACTCATATCTGGTGTCACAGTAGCTTGCACGCATAGTACAACTAAACTAATCTAAAAAAATGACAGGCAGAGGCAGGCCACCCCGCAGGGGCCATTATGGTCGTGATGCTGTGATTCCTAGTGTTCAGAGGCCACGTACCCTGAACTCGAAAAGTTCTGAGGACATAGTTGACTGGCTAACACAGGACACCCAATCATCTACAGCTTCTGCTCGGAACCTTGACGCACCATCCTCCTCCAGCTCAGCTTTGGGCAACTCTCAAGTTACCACTCGCCCGCCTACCGCCACCACCAACACTAGCACCACAGCTGCTTCACTTGATCTGTCAGAGGAGTTATTTACACATCAGTTGGAAGAAATTAGTGATGCGCAACCATTATTGCCAGAGGATGTAGATAACAGGGATATGTCTCAGTCAGGCAGCATTACACACATGGACGAACGGTGTAATGATGATGATGTTGTACCCGCTGCTGCTTCCTTTGCTGAGTTGTCAGATACAAGTGAAGCGGTTGATGATGACGATGTGTCCATGGATTTCACGTGGGTGCCTGCTCAAAGAGAATAAGAACAGGGGGAAAGTTCAGATGGGGAGACAGAGAGGAGGAGGAGACGAGTTGGAAGCAGGGGGAGGTCGTCGCAAGGAGCCAGTGGCACAGTCAGACAGCATGTATCGGCACCGGGGTCAGCCAGACAGCACGCCAATTAACGCATGCTGTGCCCACCACCAGAATGCCGTCATTGCAAAGCCCAGCAGTGTGGCATGTTTTATGTGTGTCTGCCTCTGATAACAGCGATGCCATTTGCAACCTGTGCCAAAAGAAACTTAGTCGTGGGAAGTCCAACACCCACCTAGGTACAACTGCTTTGCGAAGGCACATGATCTCACATCACAAACGTCTATGGGATCAACACATGAGTATAAGCAGCACACAAACTCAAAGCCACCATGCTCCTCCTGGTCCAGCATCTTCAACCACTGCTGTCCTCCCTGCCCTCTCTGAACCACCCGCCACTCCGCCTCTCACCTTCAGCAGTTCCTGCTCATCTGCCCACAGTCAGGTGTCTGTCAAGGACATGTTTGAGCGTAAGAAGCCAATGTCACTGAGTCACCCCCTTGCCCGGCGTCTGACAGCTGGCTTGTCGGAACTCTTAGCCCGCCAGCTTTTACCATACAAGCTGGTGGAGTCTGAGGCCTTCAAAAAATTTGTCGCTATTGGGACACCACAGTGGAATGTACCCGGCCAAAATTTCTTTTCACAAAAGGCAATCCCCAACCTGTAGTCTATTGTAGAAAAGGAAGTCATGGCATGTCTGGCACACAGTGTTGGGGCAAGGGTCCATCTGACCACTGATACCTGGTCTGCAAAGCACGGTCAGGGCAGATATATCACGTACACTGCACATTGGGTAAACCTGCTGACGGCTGCCAAGCATGGAATGCGTGGCTTTGCAGCGGAGTTGGTGACACCACCACGACTTGCAGGCAGGCCTGTTGCCACCTCCTCTACTCCTCCTACTCCATCCTCTTCGCTAACCTCCTCGGCTGAGTCCTCTTCTGCTGCTGCGTCTTGCTTCACATCATCAACTGCACCCCCCCAGCTCCCCAGGGGCTATTTCACATCCCGGATACAACAGTGTCACACCGTCTTGGAGTTGATTTGCCTGAAAGCAGAGACTCACACCGGACCAGCACTTCTGAACGCACAGATGGATCAGTGGCTGAATCCGCACCAACTGGTGATCGGCAAAGTGGTGTGTGACAACGGAAGCAATTTGTTGCGGCATTGAATTTGGGCAAGTTGACACATGTGCCGTGGATGGCACATGTGTTGAATCTGATTGTACAACGTTTTGTGCATAAGTACCCAAGATGTCCTCAAGCAGGCCAGGAAAGTGCGTGGCCATTTCAGGCATTCCTAAATGGCCATGGCGCACTTTTCGGATATCCAGCGCCGAAACAACATGCCAGTGAGGCGCTTGATTTGTGACAGCCCGACACATTGGAATTCAACACTCCTAATGTTCGACCGCCTGCTTCAACAAGAAAAAGCCATTAACGAGTATTTGTACGACCGGGGTGCTAGGACAGCCTCTGTGGAGCTGGGAATTTTTTTGCCACGTTACTGGACGCTCATGCGCAATGCCTGTAGGCTCATGCGTCCTTTTGAGGAGGTGACAAACCTAGTCAGTGGCACTGAAGGCACCATCGGCAACCTCATCCCATTTGTTTGCTTCCTGGAGCGTGCCCTGTGAAGAGTGCTGGATCAGGCCGTAGATGAGCGTGAACAGGAAGAGGAAGAGTTGGGGTCACCATCACCACCAGAAACAGCCGTATCAGCATCTCTTGCTGGACCTGCGGCAACACTGAAAGAGGAGTCTGAGGAGTCAGAGGAATGTAGCTTTAAGGAGGAGGAAGACCAACCACAGCAGGCATCCCAGGGTGCTCGTTGTTGTCACCTATCTGGGACCCGTGGTGTTGTACGTGGCTGGGGAGAAGAACAGACCTTCAGTGAGATCAGTGAGGACGAGGAACGGTACATGAGTAGCTCGGCATCCAACCTTGTGCAAATGGGGTCTTTCATGCTGTCATGTCTGTTGAGGGACCCTCGTATAAAAAGGCTGAAGGAGAACGACCTGTACTGGGTGGCCACGCTACTAGACCCCCGGTATAAGCAGAAAGTGCCTGAAATATTACCGATTTCCCAGAAGTGGGAAAGGATGCAGCAGTTCCAAAATAAATGAAAAAGTATGCTTTACACAGTGTATAAGGGTGATATCACAGCACAACGGGAATCTAACAGGGGAAAAGGGGAAAGTAATCCTCCTCCGACCACGCCGGCAAGGACGGGACACTTTACAGACGTGTTGTTGATGGAGGACATGCAGAGCTTTTTAAGTCCTACGCATCGCTACAGCCCTTCGGGGTCCACCCTCAGAGAACGACTCGACCGACAGGTAGCAGACTACCTCGCCTTAACTGCAGATATCGACACTCTGAGGAGTGATGAACCCATTGACTACTGGGTGTGCAGGCTTGACCTGTGGCCTGAGCATTCCCAATTTGCAATAGAACTTCTGGCCTGCCCCACTTCAAGTGTCCTGTCAGAAAGGACCTTCAGTGCAGCAGGAGGTATTGTCACTGAGAAGAGAAGTCGCCTAGGTCAAAAAATTCTACATTACCTCACCTTTATTAAGATGAATGAGACATGGATCCCGAAGGGACTGACAGTGGGCGATACATTTGACTAAAAAAGGCCTGATGAGATGAGCTGCCTTGAACTAAACATGGTCCACACGCTGCTGTATTTTATCTCTGCATGCTGGATGACTTGCATGACTTATCCGCCACCAACTAGGGTCCAAGCCGCAATATCTTAGTGCACTTTCTGCCTGGAAAACATAAATTTTTCTGGCCGCTGCTACACGGACGGCTGCAACAATACCTATTTTTTCTGGCATGTGTACATGCCTAATTTTTCTGTTGCACTGTGGCTGCAAAAACAAAACAAAAAAAAAGGCACATACATGTGTCAATTCCCCTTCGTGATCGTTACCTTGTTGTGGTGAAGGGGCTTGCATATCACAATGAAGTGACCACCTCTATGAGTGTGTTGGCAATGGCAACGTTGGCACACCTCAGATGATAAGGTTGTTGCTTCATTGTGAACAGACCAAAAGCGATCGGTCGGATAATTTTGCATAGAAAAAACATTGATTTTCTTTGTGATCATCTAAGGTGATAATTAAAGCCTACTAGGCCAACAATGGGCCCACACTGCAGAATCATTGTTTTCTGGGCACTTAACTTGATAGGGGACGTAAGAGGGATAAAACTGATGGGAATAGTACTACTTAAACACACCACTCATATCTGATGGCACAGTACATTGCAAGCCGTACGCGCAGTGCCCAAATTGGAAGTAAGAATACCGACCAAGCATCTTTTTCCATCTCCCGGTTCCTAAAATCTATTCCATACACGTCCCCTGATAGGGGACGTAAAAGGCATTAAACTGATAGGAATAGTACTAATTAACATACCACTCATATTGGGATTGCACAGTACATTACACGGCGCACGTGCAGTGCCCCAAATTGGAAGTAAGAGGACCGACCAAGCATCTTTTTCCATCTCCCGGTTCCTAAAATCTATTCCATACACCGGCCCCTGATAGGGGACAAAACAGAGATTAAACTGTTAAGAACAGATTTTTTTTTATATTCAAACAAATTTTTATTTAAAGATATCTCGTATATGCAAGCACTTGAAATACTTTTTTCCATTTGTTGCAGTATGTTAATGCAAATTATGAAGACATAATACAATGCTATCATAAGTTGTTCTTGCATGCATAAATATATATTCATTGTCTCAGCATAATGAGGGGGAGGGAAGGAAAGGATGAGGGAGGGATGAAAATGGGGGGGGGGGGAGAGGGAGGGGAGGTATATTGCAGCCACCGTCTCGACTTGTTTCGGTTATTAATCTATTCGTCCTCTAAAGCCTCGGGAGGAAGATAATGTGAAATTTCACTTAGGAAGATAGAATCTTCTGTGAACTTCCCAAGGGCCCCAGACTTTTTGAAACACAGAGTTACGTCTATTCTCCCAGCCTGCAATCTGTTCCATCCTGTATATATCGTCACACCTTAATTCCCATTGTGTCATTAAGGGAGGGGTATTTTTCCGCCAATTAACGGCGACTAAAATCCTTGCAGCTGCCAAGAGGTGAGTAATGAGTCGTTTGGTGAGGGCAGATCAATTTATCTGCTCCAGTAAATTGAGAAGACATACCTGCGGAGAGGGCAAGATCTCAGTGTTGCAGACGTCCGTGATCGCCAGACATATCTGTTCCCAGTATTTCTTTCTTATATCACACTGCCACCATATATGCAAAAATGCGCCTGGTTCCTTGGTACATCTCCAGCATGTTTCACTAACCTCAGGGTACATTTTATGAAGAACCACTGGTGTATAGTACCATCTGGTGAGAATTTTGAAATAGTTTTCTTGTAATCTCACACAGGTTGAGATTTTTGGGGTGAGTGTAAGACAATTGTTTAGGGAGCTCTTTTCCTGATCTATTTGTAAATCCACTTCCCATTTTTTTATATAGGTATTGATTTTTGGACTGGAATGTGTTAGTATCATAGAGTAAAGTGTAGAGATCTTTTTATCAGGGTCTCTTCTCTGGAGAACCATTTTTTTCAAACCCTGTTGGGTCAGTTTTTTTTATTGGTAAGCCTGGTTTTAGTTGATCCCTTATATATGACCGCTGCAAGAATGATAGAGGATATATTTTCTCCTTTGTCCCATTCAATAGTCAGTCCGCCCCTCGCATCTAACAGGTCCACTACTGGTGAAGTGTATGTGTTTACCCGCTCCGGTAGTGTCTGTATAAATTGCAGAGGTGCGTCGTATAAAATATCTCTGAGTTGAATCAGGGGGGAGAATTTAGTAGTGATCAGGTGGGGTCTCAATTTTTCTTTCCATAATCGAATTGTGTTTTTAGTGATGGGGCTCCAAATAGACACCTCAGTGGCACATTTCCCTTTCAAAAGTAATGGTCGCACCATGGTGTGATTGATGGCCATCTCAGTTTGGATATCTAATCTATCTCCCTTGTAGCGTAGCCATTCTAAACATCTCATCCCATGTACTGCTAGATAATATCCATAAAAATCTGATATCCCCATACCACCTTGGTTAATAGGCAAGGTGGTATATTGTTTAGTAAGTCTGTTTTTTTTTTTGTTCCACAGAAATTTGGTGAGTGTTGACTCTAATTTAGCAAAGAAAGGGCGAGGTAGATGTATAGGGAGGGTTTGGAGGTAATACAGAATCTTGGGTAGTATAATGGTTTTAATTAAGGATCGTCTGCCAAACCATGATGTGAACGGTATGTCCCACGAGTCTAGTAAACATCTGACATTGTCCGGTAGGCCTTGGAAATTGGCTTCATATAGTAGGGTAGGATCAGAAGTCAGTTTAATACCTAAAAACTTCAGACTCGAGGTCGACCACTGATACGGGGTGCCAAGCTCCAATCTCTTCTGCCACTGAATGTCCAATGTTACGTTTAAGACTTGTGATTTGGTAGGATTAATCAGGAAATTAGATAAGTCCCCAAAGAGATCGAATATGGATTGTATAGCCAGAAAGGCTACATCTGGGTTTGTGATTATTACCAATAAGTCATCGGCAAATGCCGCTAACTGGTGGTGAATTCCCTGTAGCTCAACACCCCGTATCCTGCCATCTTGTCTGATAGCCTGGAAAAGGCATTCAATCGTCAGGACAAATAGCAGGGGTGACAAAGGACATCCCTGCCTCGTCCCGTTGGATATCTGCAGCGAGGGAGAGAGGGTAACATTGACCACCACTTTAGCAGAAGGCTTGGAATACATTGCCATTATAGCAGTGATAAAATCTGCAGGGATTCCAAATTTGGTCAAAGTCTTTTGCATAAACAACCAGTCAATGCGATCGAACGCTTTTTCGGCGTCTGTGCCTAGCAATACTAAAGGCTCAGAACGGCTACGTGCGTATTGAATGATATTTATAAGGCGGGTGGTGTTCATTCTCCCCTCTATCCCCGCTACAAACCCTACTTGTTCGCTATATATCAGATTTGGCAACAGCGGCTTTAGCCGATGAGCCAAAAGTTTAGCAAACATTTTTAAATCGTTATTTAAAAGTGAGATAGGTCTATAGCTAGCACAGGCCGTTTCATCTTTTCCTTCTTTAGGAATAATTGTAATGTGAGCCATCAACATCTGTTCTGGCAGAGGCTTCCCCTTGAGTGTGTCATTACAAACCTTTAGGAACTGAGGGAGGAGGACTTTTTGAAATTTACGATAATAAACCATTGGAAGTCCGTCAGGACCCGGACTTTTATGCAGTGGGATTGTTTTAACCACATCCATCAGTTCTTGTAGTGTAAATGGTTGCAGCAAAGAGGCAACTTGCGTGTCTCGGAGTGCGGGAAGATTTAAGGTAGTTAACCAGTCGTTTATCCTCTTAGCTCTATTTTTGCTATCCTGTGTTGTGTCGGTCGAGCGTATGTTATAGAGGGATTCGTAGAATTCTTTGAACCCCAACGCTATCTCTTCCGTGTTTCTAGCTAATGAGGATGTCGTTGTGTGGATTGTTTGTATATATGATTTGGTTTTCCTTTTTTTGATCTGTGCTAGTAAAAACTTTGAAGCTTTATCCCCATGTGTGTAATATTTAAAACGCGCAGAAAGGAACAGTTTTGCTGTTTTATGGTTTAGTATATTTTTGACCGAGGAGCTCAGTTGATTCAACTCTTCAGATCGGTCCCTTTTATGAGAAGTTTCCAAGGACTGTATCTTTTTCATGAGGACTGATATTTGCTCCTCTCTTTGTTTTTTGAGAAAGGAGCCTAAGCTAATAAAGTGACCTCTTATCACACTTTTATGGGCTTCCCAAACTATGCCTTGTGATATATCCTGAGTTGTATTAAGCTGAAAGTATTCTTCCAGCCTCTCCGAGACTTTCAGAACCTGCTCCGGTGAGTCAAGCAATGTTTCATTGAGCCTCCAGTTCGACATAGGTTTAGGTATAGACGTAAAACCCATTTCTACATATACCGGAGCATGATCTGACAACAGTAGCGTGCCTATAGAAGCGCTCAAACAAGAGGTCAGCTTATGAGCAGGTATGAATAAATAATCAAGGCGTTGGTATGATCTGTGCGCCACCGAGTAATGGGAGTAGTCCCTATCTGTAGGGTTTAGAGTCCTCCAAACATCCACCAGACCTAGAGAACTAATGGCGGAGTGCACCTTTCTTAAGGCAGCCCGTGAGGTTGAAGAGATGCCCAACGAGGAGTCTAGTAGTGGGTGAAATGTAAGATTTATGTCTCCCCCCAATATCAAAGTGCCTTCAGCAAATTCCCTAAGAAGGTCTAGAGAGGTGCATAACCATTTGGTTTGCGCCGAATTCGGTGCATATAGGTTCCCAAATGTGTAGGTACCAGTCCCAATATTGCCCTTTATGAAAAGGAATCTACCCTCCGGGTCTGCTAACGTTGCGCTTACAACCAAGGAAAAATCTTTGTGTAGGGCAATCGATACCCCTTTAGAAGCCGAGGAGGGCCATGTACTGTGGTACCACCTATTATAAGTAAGGTGGCTTAACCGCGGCATGTGGTCCTTCCTCAAATGTGTCTCTTGTAACATCATGACGCTCACCTTTTGTTTACGCATAAGTTGAACTATCTGACTTCTTTTGGCAGGTGAGTTTAGCCCTCTGACATTAAATGAGCATATCTTTATAGTAGCCATGTCCGGCGGTCACGGAGATCCAGTATGTAGCTGTCCCAGCTGAAGAGGAGTGAGTGTCGAGACGGTTGCTGCAGGGAAGAAGGTGGAATGGGGAGGGGAGAGGAATGGTATATGCAATAGGTAAATACAAAGAGAATGGCATTAGTAAAAAGAACCAATGATATATCCAAACATGTAACACTGAAGAACCGTAATTGTAAGTGAACCATAATGAAAACAGTGTCTCCTAAAAAGGAGGTACTCTCGGGGGGAAGGGGAAAGGGGGAGAGGGGGGGTGAAGGGGGAGGGGAAAGCAGATAAATCTTTCGTTTTAGTAAGATAGTTAAATTACCACCTCTAACTGTACTAAACACTGGAAATGTATGCGTCAACTTAAATACAACACTGAAATCGACTACTAGTTATGTGCATAATCTTCCTTGAACTTCTCAGCACCCTGCTACGAAGAAGGCAATCGCGGTAAGTAGCATGTGAAGAGAGTCTCATTCTGGTTCTAATGGTAGCCTCTTCGGCGTCATCCTGTTTAGCTTTCTCTTTGGGCGCTGTGGTCTAGAGGCCGAAGCAGGGATCCAAGCAGCTAGCGCCGGAACAGCAGGGAGATCAGTGAGGTTTCTCACAGTGGTCCAATCCTGTATGTCCAGAGGCTCTATTTCCAAGTGGTTGTAAATCTGGATAAGGTCTGCAGGAGCTCTGATCACGGCTTTGCACCCCGGCGCATTCACCAGTAACCCTAACGGGTGGAGCCAGCGATAAGTAATGTTCCTATTTTGTAGAACCTCTAAAAGAGGTTTCAGAGCTCGTCGCTTTTGTAGCGTCATGGGTGACAAATCCTGAAATAATGTTATTGTAGATCCAAAACACAGGATAGGATGCTTGTCCCTTGCAGCTTTAAGCAGCTTTTCTTTCACACTGAAGCTGGTCAATCAACATATTATGTCCCTTGGCGGTTCCTGAGGCTTGGGGGGAGGGCGTAGCGCCCTGTGTGCTCTATCCATTGTAAAGTCCTCCAAGGTATCCGGACCTAGTATTTTGTGGAATAGTTCCACTAAGGAGACCATGATGGCGTCTGATGTCAGGGTTTCCGGGACACCCTTTATCCGCAGATTATTCCTGCGCTCACGATTGTCTTGATCTTCAACCAGATTATACAGTTGGTTTATGTGGGCTTGAGCGTGGTCGAAGCTGTTAGTAACGCAGTGTTAAAGGCTGTTGTCCCTTCCCAGCCTGCTTCTAGGGATTCCACCCTATCCCAGACCTGCCTCAGTTCAGACTTATTGTCCTGTAGGTCTTGCTTCAGCGGAGCTAACGCCGCTCCTAAAGCTTGGGTAATAAAGTCCCTGGACACTGGGAGGTTCTCTCTGGGGCGTCTAGAGTCAGTCTCACTGTCCCTACCCCCATCAGAGTCGACCGAAGCGTCCGTGTGTTCTCCACGCTCAGAAGGCGCCCGGTCCGGCACCATCTTGGATTCCGCTCGTGTCTGCCCGACTCCTTTTCTCAGGAATTTCTCCATTTCCCCTTGGCTAGGGTGAGTCTTACGCGTGCCAGGAGTGTCTCTGGCCTTATCTTTACCGATTTTTCCCATATCTGGGCTCTGTAGGTGGTTTATGAAGCTCGTGTGCTCGTCGCCAGAAGCAGAGCTCACACAGACATGTGCGTCTCGCTCCGCTGCCAAGCTCCGCCCCCTCAAGAACAGATTTTTTTTAATAAAAAAAAAAAGAGGAAAGCCTCTGTGGAGCTAGGTACTTTTTGGCCGCGTTACTGAATGCTCATGCACAATGGCTGTAGGCTCATGCGTCCTTTTGCGGAGGTGACGAACCTGGTCAGTCAAACCCAAGGCAACATCATCGACCTCATCCCATATGCGTTTTTTCTGGAGCGTGCCCTGCGAAGAGTGCAGGATCAGACCATAGATGAGCATGAAGAGGAACAGTTGTGGTCACCATCACCACCAGAAGCTGCCTTGTCGTCGTCGATTGCTGGACCTGCGGCAACGCAGAGAGAGGAGTCTGAAGAAGAGTAGTCAGAGGAGGAAGGTGATTTTGAGGATGTGGAAGACCAACCACAGCAGGGGGCTTGTTTATCACTTTTCGGGGACCCATGGTGTCGTTCGTGGCTGGGTGGAGGAAGAGACCTTGACATCAGTGAGGACAAGGAACGGGACATGGCTAGCTTGGTATCCAACCTTGTGCAAATGGGGAGTTTGCGGTTGTTCAAATAGACTGTTTGCGGTGCGTTAAATGGGGAGTTTGGTCTGTCACTAGTGATGTTCCAAACTATTCGCTTGTTCGCCGCGGCGGGCGAACATATGCGGTGTTCGCGTTCGTCCCTATACTTTATCATTGAGCAAACTTTGACCCTGTACCTCACAGTCAGCAGACACATTCCAGCCAATCAGCATACCCTCCCTCCCAGACCCTCCCACCTCCTTTCAAAAAGCAAGGACGGCATCCATCTTAGATTTATTCTGAAGCTGCAGTGTTAGTAGTTGTAATCGCAATGCAATTAATATAACCTGTATTAATCGCATTGCGAATTTAACTTAGAGCTGGGTTCCTAATGGTTGTATTGCTAGAATTATATAATCAAGATTGAGAATATAGCGCTATATTCGTTATATTTGTCTATTCTAGCAATCAAACCATTAGGAACCCAGCTCTAAGTTGAATTCGCAATGCGATTAATGCAGGTTATATTTATCGCATTGCGAATTCAACTTACCACACTCTGTGTCAACTACGTAATTTTCCATGAGAGTTTTGCAATTGATCCCCCTCCGGCATGCCACAGTCCAGATGTTAGTCCCCTTGAAACAACTTTTCCATCACTATTGTGGCCAGAAAGAGTCCCTGTGGGTTTTAAAATTCGCCTGTCTATTGAAGTCTATGGTGGTTCGCCCTGTTCACCCGTTCGCGAACATTTGCATAAATTTGCGTTCGCCGTTCCCAAATGGAAAATTTTATGTTCGCGACATCTCTAACCACCAGGAGTGGAGCCTGTGGCTTAATTCGATTCCACATGGGACACCTCACCTGGCCCGGACACTGAAAGGATTGACAGATTGAGACCTCTTTCTTGATTCTATGGGTGTTGTAGCATGGCCGTTGTGAGCGGGTGGATCGAGATGATTTGTGTGGTTCATTCTGATAACCAACGAGATTCCTCCGTACTAAGGATTTACGTCACCTCCGGCTGCAAGGGCATTGTAGAGATGTTATCAAAAACACTGGCCACGATAAAATAATATAGAGATATTAACAATAATTTTTTTGATTGCGGTAATGTTACATTGCAGAGTTAGCGCATGGAATGTGGGTCAGCACCGGCTATGAAAAATTGTTATTGAAATGTTAACAATATTTTTTGATTGCCCTGTAAAAGATTGTAGGTGAGGGCCTGCAGGTGAGCTGACACTCCCTGAAGAGGGACATGAGGAGATCTTGTGCACTGATCCCCAAACTCTTCAGCATCCACAGTCAGAAGGAGATGACGGTGGGGAATGGCAATTAGTTTTTCACAAGGTGGATGATGCAGATGAGACACAGTTTTTATTGGTAAAGGTGGCAAGCCAAGCGAGGACAGCAGGACAGAGGGGGAGGAATCCATAGCACCGCAACAGGCTGGAAGAGGCAAAAGTGAGAAGGCAGGCCACACCAAATAGGCCTGCAACTGTTCCCCCATGTGGAAATCTCCCTTGCCAATGGGTAGGTGTTCCGCAGTCTGGCGCTTTTTTGAGGAAAGTGGGGACAATGAAAGAATTGTAATTTGCTAACTGTAACTGTGCTATACCAAAATTAGAACTCATTAACAAACAAATAACCATAACATATCTTACATCCTATTCATTACCTCTAACTGAAACCATAACAATAAAATCTCAAACCTGGGAACATTCCTGACAAAGCCCGTGGGGTGAAACGCGCGTCGAGGTGTCTCAGGTGTCCTCACATTTCCCGGATCAGACAATGGGTAATATATAATAGCTTTTTCAACTGTTTAGTATGTTCACTTTTTGAGGCATGTTTATTATTGGGTTCTCCTTTAATGGGGATATGTTACCCGACCAGTAGGTTGGACGTGTGTGTGTATGCACCCTTATGGGGGTGATACCATTTTTTGCCGCAACATTCTGATACAGTTTTACTGTGGACATTTATGTTAGTATACATCATATGTCAATGGTCCATGTTTTGTGGGGGCATTTGTCTCTGGGTTTTGGCCTGCCATGTCAGGCACTTCAGTGATACCCTTATCCCTAATGTTATGTGTTGTATTTAATAATGAAATTGAGAGATATTTTATCTATTATTATGTGATTCCTTTTTTGCAAGGGTTTAACATTTTTGGCGGTAACATAATGGGGGAACACAGTACACTGGAGGCAAAATGAGTAGGGGTTGTGAACACAAGCAACCTCACCACCACCGGCATGATCAGCCACATGGCATCAAAGCACCCTAACAGGTGGCCCGGACCCCTGGGTCCACAATCAGTGTCTGTGGGCCACACCACTGCCTTCTCTTCCTCCCCTGTGTTACGTGCTGGGCTGGCCAATCTTCTGTCCTAGGCCTAGGCCTGGATAACTCCCGCCCTGTAGCTTGGCCTTCACAAGCACCATCAGCTAGCACACCCACTTCTGTATCCAAGCACAGCATACAGATGTCCTTACTCCAGGCCTTTGAACGTAAGCGCAAATACCCAGCCAGCCACCCACAGGCCATACCACTAAATGCGCACTTTTCAAAATGTCTGGCCCTGGAAATGTTGCCATTTAGGCTAGTGGACACTGAGGCTTTCCTCAGCCTCATGGTGGCGGCCGTCCTTCGTTACTCAGTCCTCAGCCGCCACTATTTTTCTCTGTGTGCCGTTCATGCATTACCATAACTTGTTGGCAGCTTTGTAGCTCAGCAAGCTCACACACATGGCAATCATACTGCATATATGTACCATGCACAACAAACATCCCAAACTTAGACATTAATATATATAAAAACATAACACACGAGAGTAGAGGAAAACTAATGGCATGGCCTGTTTAAGAACTCATAAATAACCAAGTAACCATAACATCTACAGCTGCCGACGGTCTGGCAACGCTTCTGCAGGGCTTGTATTTTCCAGCTAACCGACTGTTGTGCGACATGAGCATGCACTGGAATTCCACATTACACATGTTGGCCATGCTTTGTGAGCAGCAGAAGGCAGTAGTGGAATACCAGCTGCAACATGATCTAGTATGTCCGATCTCTGTGAGGTTTTACGCAACTTTGAGGGATAAACACAGATGCTGAGTGGTGATGCCGCTGTTATCAGCCTAACTATCCCACTTCTGTGTCTATTAAAACGCTGGCTGCTAACAATGAAGGCAGCTGCTTTACATGTGGAAGAGGTGGAACTAGGGGGAGGACATTACACAAAGTGATAGCCAGACCACCCTCAGTTCATCTTGTCAGTGTGAATTGGATGATGATAATGAGGAGGAGCAAGAGACGGTTGCCTCCGCTACAGAGGGTACTAACCATAGCAGGTTTATTACATCTATTCAGCGTGGATGGGCATAAGATAAGGAAGAGGATAAGGAGATTGAGAGTCATCCTTCTAATGAGGACAGCAAAGTCTTGTCTGTTGGGACTCTGACACACATGGCTAACTTTATGTTATGCTGCCTTTCCTGTGACCCTCGCATTCTACGCATTTTGCACAACAGCGATTACTGGTGGTTTAATTCATCCTTCTCGACTCCCGCTACAAAGAGAGCTTCTCATCTCTAATTCCTGTGATGGAGAAGTCAAGCAAAATGGTGCAATACTAAAAAGTATTTCTTTAAAAATTGCTCAATAAATTTCCATCTAACAACGCTGGCAGCAGAGTACGTAGTTCCTAGGGCAACCCAGGAGGGAAAATGAGGTGAACACACACCAGTTCCAACAGAGGCAGGGCAACACTCTCCAAGGCAAGGGACAGTTTCATGATACCCCGCCTGCACCCTCACCTTGATGCGCGGCCTAGTGTCACAAGGATGGAAAAAAATGTGGAAGATGGTGAAGGAGTACATAGCAGACCGTGTTAGCCTCCTCAGTGATCCCTCTGTGCCTTACAACTACTGGGTGTCCAAACAGGATACGTGGCACGAACTGGCATTCTACAGCTATAACTAAATGATAAGGAACATGGAAGATATACTATATTGGACTGTAGCATTTAGGGTAGATGACCATGTGGGCACTTTGCGATAAATAAGTGGGTTTTGGGTTGCAGTTTCGGCACTCAGTCTCTAAAGGGTTCGCCATCAACATCACTGTTTTAGAGGGTTAGCGCACCTGTAGTCCCTCAGCTACATTCTTTTACTCAGTTTCATTGCGCCCAGGGCCACGGCCTCTGCATGCACCGTCAGCATCACGACCACTTGCACGTCCCTTACTGGCTGCATTCTTAATATTAAATGTTATATATGCTTAAAAGTATGTCACACGTACAGTAGCGTAAGATTTGTAAGTGTATGCGGCAATAAATTAAAACAGGTATTTGGGATGCGCACACTTTACACAGGAGATGTAGCCCTGATAGCCTTTGGATAAAGTACAGTATATGTCAGTGATGTATGAAATGCACACACACACTAGATGTTGAACAAATAATGTACATTTCCCCAAAATAAACTGTTTTCAACTGTGGTACAGTATTTGACACAGAGAGGCAAACACTGTGGATACTAAATGTTGCACAAATAATGTACATTTCCCCAAAATACACTGTTTTCAACAGTTAAACAGTATTTGACACAGAAAGGCACATGCTGTGGACACTAGATTAGGCCCAGAATATTTAGATTTGCGCATCAGACACTCTTTTCGGATGATGGACAGTATATGTTTCATAAAACCACAGAATGTGGACAGTATATTATGCCCAGATTAACCCCTTAGTGACCAAGCCTGTTTGGGCCTTTATGACCAAGCGTTTTTCGTCCTTTTTTCATGGTCTCGTTCCCAGAGCTATAACTTTTTTTATTTTTCCGTCTATATAGCAGTATGAAGGCTTGTTTTTTGCGGGACAAGTTGTAGTTTTTAATGGCGCCATTTTGGGGTACACACACCTTTCTGATTAACTTTTATTAACTCTTACTGAGACGAAGATGGTAAAAATTAGCAATACTGCCATGGTGTTTTTACATTATAAATTTTACGGCGTTCATTTTTCGGTAAAATTAACATATTTTTATTCTATGGGTCAGTACGATTACAGTGATACTAAATACATAGTTGTTTTACTACTTTTTTTTGCAATAAAACCCCCTTTTTTTTAACCAAAAAAATTATTTTGCATTGCCACATCCCAAGACCCATAACTTTTTTATTTATTTTTTCTATGGAGTTGTGTGAGGGCTTGATTTTTGGTGGTCGACTTGTATTTTTCATTGGTATTATTTTGGAGTAAATGCCGCTTTTTGATTTGTTTGCAATTTTTTTTCATTGAAAAGCGTATTTTCAATGGAAAAAAAAAGCATATTTTTTATTTTATGGAATTTTTTTATTTAAATGTGTATTTTTTTCAGATTTTTTTTTTTACTACTTAATAGTCCCACAAGGGGACTATAATATACAGTATTCTGATTGCTTTTAAAATGTAATGCATTTTATCTATAATGCATTACATTTTAATAGCAGTGCTATTCCAACTTTGACCAGCAGGCTGCGCCAGAGAGGCACAGCCTGCTGGAGATTAGTGGAGGACAGGCTCGGGGCCTTTCCAGAAGCCAGGTAAGGCTTCCCAGCACATCAGCACCCCGCGATTGCATTTGCTGGGTGCCGATGGGTGACAAAGGGAGTCCGCTCCCTCTGTCAGCACTTTACATGCGCAGGCGCAATTGCGCCTGTCATGTAAAGGGTTAAACAGCCCGGATCGGCACTCCTGCCGGTCCGGGCTGTTAGAGCAGGGCCCCGACTCTCATGTGAGAGACGGAACCGCGCTCCCCGCTGCACGGCGGCCCTGCTTAAGGCCTCTTAGTGACTGCCATAAAAAGGCCTATGGGTGGTCACTTGTGATGTCGCGAACATAAAATATTCCATTCGCGAACAGCGAACGCGAACATTTGCGGAACTGGGCGAACCGCCATAGACTTCAATTGGCAAGCGAATTTTAAAACCCACAGGGACTCTTTATGGCCACAATAGTGATGGGAAATTGTTTCAAGGGGTCTAACACCTGGACTGTGGCATGCCGGAGGGGGATCTATGGCAAAACTCCCATGGAAAATTACGTGGTGGACGCAGAGTCGGGTTTTAATCCCAAAAGGGCATAAATCAACTAACATTCCTAAATTGTTTGGAATAACATGCTTTAAAACATCCAGTGTGTGTATACGATCAGGTATGATGTTGGATCGATCAGGTAGTGTAAGGGTTACGCCCACTTTACAGACATTGACAGACCAAACTCATCCTTTTAATGCACCGCAAACAACCGCAAACAGTTCATTTGCACAACCGCAAACTCCCCATTTGCACAAGGTTGGATACCAAGCTAGCCACGTCCCGGTGATGTCATTGAAGGTTTCTTCCTCCACCCAGCCACGTACAACACCAAGGGTCCCCAAAAGGTGAATTGAATTGATTTTTCGAATGGGGAGATGGTTAAAAAAACGCTGTCTCCCTCCCCTTTGTTTTTATCCACGGTGACTGCGTCTGTGCAGTGCAATTTACTGTCACACACGATATGAGTGGTATTTTCTGTAGTACTATTCTCATCAGTTTAATCCCTCTAACGTCCCCAATCTGGGGGCCATTTATTGAATAGATTTTTCGAACGGGGAGATGGTTAAAAAAACGCTGGTTCCCTCCACTCTGTTTTAATCCACGGTGACTGCGTCTGCGCCGTGCAATTTTCTGTCACACTCGATATGAGTGGCATTTTCTGAAGTACTATTCTCATCAGTTTAATCCCTCTAACGTCCCCAATCTGGGGGCCATTTATTGAATGGATTTTTCGAACGGGGGGATGGTTAAAAAAACGCTGGCTCCCTCCACTCTGTTTTAATCCACGGTGACTGCGTCTGTGCCGTGCAATTTACTGTCACACACGATATGAGTGGTATTTTCTGTAGTACTATTCTCATCAGTTTAATCCCTCTAACGTTCCCAATCTGGGGGCCATTTATTGAATTGATTTTTCGAACGGGGAGATGGTTAAAAAAACGCTGGCTCCCTCCACTCTGTTTTAATCCACGGTGACTGCGTCTGCGCCGTGCAATTTACTGTCACACCCGATATGAGTGGTATTTTCTGTAGTACTATTCTCATCAGTTTAATCCCTGTTACGTCCCATATCAGGGTTTGCCTTTTGTGAAAAAAAATTTAGGCCGGATACCTTCGACTGCCTTCACAGTGACAGACCAAACTCTCATACACCAAACTGAATTGATTTCAGGAACCGGGAGATGGAAAAAGCAGCTTGGTCGGTCCTCATACTCCCAAATTGGGGCACTGCGCGTGCACAGAGCAATGTGCTGTGACACCCTATATGAGTGGTGTCTTAACTAGTACTATTCCTATTAGTTTAATCCCTGTTACATACACTATCCAGTCGAATTGATTAACAATTGTCGAATTAGCGAACCATTACGACATCATAAAATAATTTAGTTCTGAGCTCTGTACTTGCTTTGTATTGGAATTGATGGGGATTTTTTTAATTGTCTGCATCATTTCTAATAAACTATTAAGAGACTTTATTATAATTTTTTATTTTATGTATTAAAAACCCATACAACATATAAAAAAAAAAGGTAAATTAATGTTTTTTCTATGAAATATTATCCAGCCGTCCGATCGCTTTTGGTCTGACAATAATGAAGCAACGGCCTTATCATCTGGGGTGTGGCAACATTGCCAACACACTCATAGAGGTGATGATTGCTTCATTGTGATACGCAAGCCCCTTTACCACAACAAGGTAACGATCACGAAGGGGAATTGACACTTGTATGTGCCTTTTTTTTTTGGTTTGTTTTTGCAGCCACAGTGCTGCACCATAGGACAGAAAAATTAGGCATGTACACATGCCTGAAAAATAATGGCATTGTTGCAGCCGCTATTGTAGCAGCGGCCGGAAAAATTGATGTTTTCCAGGCAGAAAAGTGACTAAAACATTGCGGCTTGAACCCTAGTTGGTGGTGGAGAATTCACGAAAGTCATCCGGTATGCAGACATTAAATACAGCAGCGTGGGGACCATTTTGAGGCCAAGGCATGTAATCAGGCCTTTTGTTAGTCAAACGTATCCCCCACTGTCAGTCCCTTCGGGATCCATGCCTCATTCATCTTTATGAAGGTGAGGTAATCAACACTTTTTTGACTGAGGCGACTTCTCTTGTCAGTGACAATGCCTCCTGCTGCACTGAAGGTCCTTTCTGACAGGACACTTGAAGCAGGGCAGGCCAGAAGTTCTATCGCGAACTGGGATAGCTCAGGCCACAGGTCAAGCCTGCACACCCAGTAGTGAAGGGGTTCATTGCTCCTCAGAGTGTCGATATCTGCTGTTAAGGCGAGGTAGTCTGCTACCTGTCGGTCGAGTCGTTCTCTAAGGCTGGATCCCGAAGGGCTGTGGCGATGAGTAGGACTGAAAAAGCTCTGCATGTCCTCCATCAACAACACATCTGTAAATCATCCAGTCCTTGTCG
Organism: Bufotes viridis; assembly: GCA_033119425.1. Taxonomy (NCBI): domain Eukaryota; kingdom Metazoa; phylum Chordata; class Amphibia; order Anura; family Bufonidae; genus Bufotes; species Bufotes viridis. Next base: position 194,633,649 of record CM065593.1, on the reverse strand, counting down.
CCATGGTAGGAGGAGAATTACAATCACCTCTTCCCCTGTTAGATTCCCGTTGTGCTGTGACATCCCTCTTATAAGCTGTGTAAAGCATATTTTTTAGTTTGGTTTTGAACTGCTGCATCCTTTCCGACTTTCGGTAATTTTGTAATATTTCTGCCACTTTCTGCTTATACCGGGGGTCTAGTAGCGTGGCCACCCAGTACAAGTCGTTCTCCTTCATCCTTTTTATACGTGGGTCCCTCAACAGACATGACAGCATGAAAGACCCCATTTGAACAAGGTTGGATGCAGAGCTACTCATTTCCCGTTCCTCGTCCTCACTGATGTCATTGACGGTCTGTTTTTCCCCCCAGCCACGTACAACACCATGGGTCCCAGATAGGTGACAACAACGAGCACCCTGGGGTGCCTGCTGTGGTTGGTCTTCCTCCTCCTCAAAGCCGCCACATTCCTCCTCTGACTCCTCTTCCTCATACTCCTCTTCCAGCGTTGCCGCAGGTCCGGCAAGCGATGATGACAAGGCTGTTTCTGGTGGTGATGGTGACCACAACTCTTCCTCGTCCTCTTCACGCTCATCTACAGCCTGATCCAGCACTCTTCGCAGGGCACGCTCCAGGAAGAAAACAAATGGGATGAGGTCGCTGATGGTGCCTTCGGTGCGACTGACTAGGTTTGTCACCTCCTCAAAAGGATGCATGAGCCTACAGGCCTTGCGCATGAGTGTCCAGTAACGTGGCAAAAAGATTCCCAGCTCCGCAGAGGCTTTCCTAGCACCCCGGTCATACAAATACTCGTTGACGGCTTTTTCTTGTTGGAGCAGGCGGTCGAACATTAGGAGTGTTGAATTCCAACGTGTCGGGCTGTCGCATATCAAGCGCCTCACTGGCATGTTGTTTCGCCGCTGAATATCGGAAAAGTGCGCCATGGTCGTGTAGGAACGCCTGAAATGGCCACACACCTTCCTGGCCTGCTTGAGGACATCCTGTAAGCCTGGGTACTTAGACACAAAACGTTGTACGATGAGATTCAACACATGTGCCATGCACGGCACATGTGACAACTTGCCCAAATTCAATGCCGACAACAAATTTGTTCCATTGTCACCACTTTGCCAATCTCCAGTTGATGCGGGGTCAGCCACTGATCCACCTGTGCGTTCAGGGCGGACAGGAGTGCTGGTCCTGTATGGCTCTCTGCTTTCAGGCAAGTCAACCCCAAGACAGCGTGACACTGTCGTATCCGGGATGTGGAATAACCCCTGGGGAGCTGAGGGGATTCAGTTGATGTGCAGCCAGACGCTGCAGCAGAAGAGGACTCAGCCGAGGAGGATATCAAAGATAATGGAGTAGGAGAAGAGGAGGTGGCAGTAGGTCTGCCTGCAAGTCGTGGCGGTGTCCATGCTTGTCAGCCGTCAGCAGGTTGACCCAATGCGCAGTATACGTGATATACCTGCCCTGACCGTGCTTTGCAGATCAGGTATCAGTGGTCAGATGGACCCTTGCCCCAACACTGTATGCCAGAGATGCCATGACTTCCTTTTCAATGACATGGTAGAGGTTTGGGATTGCCTTTCTTGAAAAAAAATTTCGTCCGGGTACATTCCACTGTGGTGTCCCAATAGCGACAAATTTTTTGAAGGCCTCAGACTCCACCAGCTGGTATGGTAAAAGCTGGCGGGCCAAGAGTTCCGTCAAGCCAGCTGTCAGTCGCTGGGCAAGGGGGTGATTCTGTGACATTGGCTTTTTACGATCAAACATGTCCTTGACAGACACCTGACTGTGGGCAGATGAGCAGGAACTGCTGAAGGTGAGAGGAGGAGTGGCGGGTGGTTGAGAGGGGGCAGGGAGGACAGCAGTGGTTGACGTGGCTGAAGATGCTGGACCAGGAGGAGCATGGTGGCTTTGAGTTTGTGTGCTGCCTGTACTCATGTGTTGATCCCATAGGCGTTTGTGATGTGAGATCATGTGCCTTCGCAAAGCAGTTGTACCAAGGTGGGTGTTGAACTTCCCACGACTCAGTTTCTTTTGGCACAGGTTGCAAATGGCATTGCTGTTATCAGAGGCAGACACACAAAAAAAATGCCACACTGCTGAGTTTTACAATGACGGCATTCTGGTGGTAGCAACAGCATGCGTTGACTGGCGTGCTGTCTGGCTGACCCCAGGTGCCGATACATGCTGTCTGACTGTGCCACTAACTCCTTGCGACTGCCTCCCCCTGCTTCCAACTTGTCTCCTCATTCTCTCTGTCTCCCCTTCTGAACTTTCCTCCTCTTCTTCTCTTCGAGCAGGCACCCACGTGGCATCCGTGGACACATCGTCATCATCAACCGCTTCACTTGTATCTGACACCTCGGCAAAGGAAGCAGCAGCGGGTACAACCTCATCATCCTCATCATCATCACACTGTACGTCCATGTGTGTAATCCTGCCTGCCTGAGACATATCCCTGTAATCTACATCATCTGGCAATAATGGTTGCGCATCACTAATTGCATCCAACTGATGTGTAAATAACTCCTCTAACGGATCAAGTGAAGCGGCTGTGGTGGCTGTGGTGGTAGTGGTGGTGGTGGCGGCGGGCGGGTGCGTTGTAACTTGAGAGCAGGTGACCGAAGCTGAGCTGGAGGAGGATGGTGCGTCAAGGTTCTTAGCGGAAGCTGTTGAAGATTGGGTGTCCTGTCTAAGCCAGTCAACTATGTCCTCAGAATTTTTCGGGTTCAGGGTACGTCGCCTCTGAACACTAGGCATTATTCCAGGGACAGTGGAAATCACAGCACCATGACCACGACGGCCCCTGCGGGGTGGCCTGCCTCTGCCTGTCATTTTTTTTTAAATAAGTGGTACTACGCGTGCTAGGTACTGTGCCACCCGGTATCAGTGGTGGGCACTGGCAGTGGGCACACTACAGTCTGTGGAAGTGGGCCTGACACACACTGGCAGCAGGCAAGCAACTGAATTTAGACTACTGTCTAAAAATGAAATGCCTTATTTATCGGCAAGCTACTGTGCCACCCGGTATCAGTGGTTGGCACTGGCAGTGGGCACACTACAGTCTGTGGAAGTGGGCCTGACACACACTGGCAGCAGGCAAGCAACTGAATTTAGACTACTGTCTAAAAATGAAATGCCTTATTTATCGGCAAGCTACTGTGCCACCCGGTATCAGTGGTTGGCACTGGCAGTGGGCACACTACAGTCAGTGGAAGTCGGCCTGACACACACTGGCAGGAAACTAACCTTAGATTAAAGGGTAAAAAATAAATGCCTTATATATATATGCAAGCTACTGTGCCACCCGGTATCAGTGGTTGGCACTGGCAGTGGGCACACTACAGTCAGTGGAAGTCGGCCTGACACACACTAGCAGCAGGCAAGCAACTGAAATTACACTAAAGTGTAAAAATTAAATGCCTTTTTTGATGCAAAGTCCTGTGCCACACGGGATGACAGGGGTGGGCACTGGCAGTGGGCACACTACAGTCAGTGGAAGTAGGCCTGACACACACTAGCAGCAGGCAAGCAAGTGAAATTACACTAAAGTGTAAAAATTAAATGCCTTTTTTGATGCAAAGTCCTGTGCCACACGGGATGACAGGGGTGGGCACTGGCAGTGGGCACACTACAGTCAGTGGAAGTCAGCCTGACACACACTAGCAGCAGGCAAGCAAGTGAAATTACACTAAAGTGTAAAAATTAAATGCCTTTTTTATGCAAAGTCCTGTGCCACACGGGATGACAGGGGTGGGCACTGGCAGTGGGCACACTACAGTCAGTGGAAGTCGGCCTGACACACACTAGCAGCAGGCAAGCAAGTGAAATTACACTAAAGTGTAAAAATGTAATGCCTTTTTTTGATGCAAAGTCCTGTGCCACATGGGATGACAGGGGTGGGGACTGGCAGTGGGCACACTACAGTCAGTGGGCCTGCAGCTCCTCACACACAGGCAGGCCAGGCAACTGCAATATGTATATGGAGAAAAAAAAAGCAGACTAATGTTGCAGCCCTAAAAGGGCTTTTTGGGGTGCTGTCAGGACGCTTTCCTTACAGCAGAGATCAGATGAGTCTTTCAGGACTGGAGTGGACACTGAATTCACTAGCCTAGCTATCGATTTCCCTATTAAATCAGCAGCAACTACACTCTCCCTCCTCTCACTAAGACTGCAAATTCCGAATGAATCTAAAATGGATGCTGTTCAGGAGATGGGAGGGTCTGGGAGGGAGGGTATGCTGCTGATTGGCTGGAATGTGTCTGCTGACTGTGAGGTACAGGGTCAAAGTTTGCTCAATGATGATGTATAGGGGGCGGACTGAACATCGTATGTGTTCGCCCGCTGCGGCGAACGCGAACAAGCTATGTTCGCCGGCGGATAGTTCGGGCCATCTCTAGTGGTCACTAAGGGGTTAATGTAATTTGAAATACAGAAACTTTTTGGGGAGGCCGTACAGTATATGTCAGATAAATCCACAGAATATAAACACTATTAGACCCAGATTAATGGAATTTGCACTACAGACACTGTTTGCTGTTTTAGTACTGTATTTTTTACACAAAGCTACACACTATGGTCACTAGAGCTAGAGATTATTAAAGACACAGTCTGCGGATGATGTACACTATATATGATTAATAGGTATAAAATAAAAATATCTTGCTGCTGTCCCTTCAGAAGCACTGTCCCTGAGACTGCAAAAGTTAAATTGATTGCTGCTGTAAAACGCACACACACACTGTTGTCCTTAAAAGGACATTTGGGTCTTTGCAAATCTTGTTTCTGATCAAATCTGTTAAATTTCTCTCCCTACTCTGTCTCTCCCTTCCTACACTCTGCTCTTCCTTTCTATGTCTGAGCCGAACATGCATCATCGGGTGCTATATAGGACCCGATAACGCATTCCGGCCAGCCAATCACTGTAATGCCAGCAGCCAACATGGAGACTGGCATTACCGTGAGGGCAGTACTTACCTACACCTTTATTAGCTGCTTAGAACCTGCTTAGTACCCTTGAAAATGTGCGGGCGGAGACTCGAAAGCATTTCACAGTACATGCGGTACTCGGCAGAGTACCGCCATGTGCCGAGCATAGCGATGCTCGAGCCGAACAGATATTCGGCCGAGCATGCTCGCCATTACTACTAGTAATCCAAAATATTCAACCAGGAATATAGCTAGCGAGGCAGAGACTATCGCTGGCATTGGTATAAGGGCAGGAAAGGGTTTAAATAGAGCACTGACTCCCTGGATCAGAATCTGATTGGTCATGACTCAGCACTCCAATAGTCCGAACACTAGCACGCAGAAATAGACCAGCTGAGCAATCAGCCCACTGCAGGTTTCCTCCAGCACACACCTGATATGGGCAGAAAGAGCATTCCATCCTGTTGCTAAGGACACTGTCACATCACCAAGGGTATGGCTTATCACTAATGCCTCTCCAGCACCAAAGCTGGAGATCTTGCTGCTGGAGCCTGAACAGGTAAATTTGTGACAAAAGGTCTCATCTTGACTATGGGGTAAATTTGCTGCTCTCCACTAAGACTATAAAAAGCTGTGAATGGTTTAAAGATGGCCAACCTGATTTCTTTATTTTAACAAAAACATATGAAAAGCCAAGATTGTTTAGCTGCCTAAGAAAATATACTTTACAAAGTGACATTATTAATGTATACACAGTGAATATAAAGAATAAGCACATAAACTATTCATTCTATACAAAGGACCAGTCAAGATCTTTTACATGTTATAATTATTTGCTTTCTTTCTTAAGATGGACCATGTGATTGGACCATGTGATGTGACGTCATCACAGGTCCTTTAGTTCTTAGCTGATGCTGGGAAAGAGAGGACAGATCGCAACTACATGATCAAGTGGCTAAGGTAAGTTAACTTTTATTATTTTTAACCCCTTCCACTTCATTTTACTATGCATTCTTTATTAACCACTTGCCGCCACGCTAACGCCGATGGGCGTCAGCGCGGCGGCTCTCTCAGGTCTCACTGCCGCCTATCGGCGTCATCTCGTGAGACCCGAGATTTCACATGAACGCGCGCGCGCACGCGCGCGCGTTCACTGTGACGCACAGAGGAGAAGTGAAACTACAGCCTGCCAGCCGCGATCATTGGCTGGCAGGCTGTAATTTTTTATATCGACCTATTAAAATCAGATATCAGACGCTATTTACAAAATAGCGTCTGATATAAGTCCTGCTTGGTCCTCTGGTGATCCCTTTTGCTGGATCCACCACCAGAGGACACAAGCAGCTCAGTAAGTACACCAAATCACCACACATACATTACATACCCCCCTTTGTCAGTTATTAACCCCTTAGTAGCCCCTTAGTAGCCACTGATTACCCATATAAACCCCTGATCACCCTCTGTCACCCCCTGTCATAGATCACCCCCTATAAGGGTCCCTAATCACCGTCAGGTAGTTAGCTACTTGTTAGGTAGTTAGCGCCCAGCCCACCGCACCGCACAGTCACTTATTAGTCGCTGATTAGCGTCATCACTGTAAACTTATCAGCACTAATACTAATATAGTATCTGTAAGTGATCAAGACTGATCGCAATCAGATCTATATCAGTAGGGTCACTTTAGGCTCTATAAAAAACGCATTGTTCGCCTGATCAGGCCTGATCTTGTGCGCACACTTGCGTTCAGTCCGCCCACCGCAGTGACAGAATTTTTTTTTCTGATCACTGCAAAAACACAGTAAAATCGCTGCACCGCTATAAAAGATCACTTTTGAGTTATTGGATCTTTATTAGCGATCGCAGCGTTACTTATAAGCACTCCCTTTTACTAGGTAGGTGTGCTCTTTTTCCTGGGTAGTCTCAGAGGAATACCCCTAAATTTAGTTACTCCAAAATGGCAAAAAGGGGTATTCCGCTGAAGAGGCCTACAGGATTCTGGCCGTGATGGATGAAAGCGATGGGGGCGCTTCACCCGCTGAATCCAGTGGTTCAGAATATGAACCTGTAGACAGCAGTGGCACTCTAACCGCTAGCGAAGATGACGAGGTTGAGGTCCCTGCTACGGTCAGGCGTACCCGACCCCATGTCAGTGTTTCGCATATCCCGCGTGATGAGCCTCATATGCAGCAGAGTGGTGCTAGCGCTGACCTTTTTGATGGTGCGGCATACACCGGCAGCGCAGCACATCCTGGACCTTCTACCAGCACTGCCGTATTCCCTGGTGAAGTGGCGAGCACCAGAAGGGCAGTTGCTGGTACGGTGGCACGTGCACTAACTCCCCGTCGCAGCCACCGCGTTCTCAGGCCCGTAGACCCCTTAGTCTCCCAGAGGTGCTGGCAAACCCTAATTGGCAATCCCCTCCTTCCGCCGCACCCGTATTGCCCCCTTTCACCGCCCAGTCAGGAGTTCGCATGGAGACAGCCAATTTCAGATCGGCCCTTGAATTTTTGAGCTGTTCTTCACCGCGGATCTCTACGACTTAGTTGTGGCAGAAACCAACCGATCGCCACACAATATATAACCGCCAATCCGGAAAGCTTCTATGCCCAGCCTTTCCGGTGGAAACCAGTCACCGTTCCGAATTTAAAACATTTTGGGCCTTACCCTCAGCATGGGCATAACTAAAAAAATGTATTGCGGTCATATTGGTCTAAAGACCCAATACATTACATGCCCATGTACTCTGCTGCAATGTCCAGGGCACGGTTTGAGGTCATCATGCGCTTTATGCATTTCACCGACAATGAAACCTGTCATCCAAGAGGCCACCCTGCTTATGACCGGCTCCATAAAATTCGGCCCCTCATAGACCATTTGTCATCTAAATTTGCAGATGCGTATACCCCCAGTCAGAACATCTGCATAGACGAGTCCCTCGTACAATTCACCGGGCGCCTTGGCATCAAACAGTACATCCCCAGCAAGCGCGCCCGGTGCGGGGTCAAAATGTATAAGCTCTGTGAAAGGGCCACAGGCTATACATATCGTTTTAGGGTCTATGAGGGAAAAGACTCAAAACTGGAGCCGGTCGGATGCCCTGACTACCTGGGGTGCAGTGGCAAGATTGTCTGGGACTTGGTGTCACCCTTAGTCTGCAAGGGGTACCACTTATACGTGGACAATTTTTACACAAGTGTGGCCCTCTTTCGGCACTTACATCTAGTCGGAATCCAATGCTGTGGCACCGCGCGGCCTAGTCGCCGGGGCTTCCCTAACGGCTCATTAATACCCGACTTGCACGGGGGAGAGGGCTGCCTTGTGTGACCAAGAACTGCTCGCGGTGAAGTGGCGGGACAAGAGGGACGTTTACCTTCTGTCCACCATTCACGCAGACACGACTGTCCAAATAGAGCGGGCGACAGGAGTCATTGAAAAGCCCCTCTCAGTCCACGATTATAATCTCCACATGGGAGGGGTGGACTTCAATGACCAAATGTTGGCTCCATATTTAGTTTCCCGACGCACCAGACGCTGGTATAAAAAGGTGTCTGTATATTTGATTCAATTGGCCATATATAACAGTTACGTTCTCTACAGTAAGGCTGGGAGAACGGGATCCTTCCTTAAATTCCAGGAAGAGATCATTTCGGAACTCCTGTATCCAGGAGGTTCTGTGCCCCAAGTCCCCGATGTAGTGAGCCGGCTACATGAGAGACACTTCCCCAGTGTCTTCCCTGGTACCCCAAGCCACCGTTCCCCAAGAAAAAGATGTCGTGTCTGTAGCAGGAGTGGACTAAGGCGTGACACCACCGTTTTTGTCCTGACTGTCCTGACCAGCCTGCCCTATGCATAGGGAGTGCTTCCATAAGTATCACACCCAGGTACATTATTAGCATAGGGATTGCAAGACACAGGCCAGGCACACAAGAGTCTTAGGGTCCTTGCACACGGCGTTGCTCACGCATGGTGATCGCAAGGAGCGCCCGTCCTGACTTCTCAAAAACAGACGGGGTCGCATAGCATCATATTGATTTATGATGCTATGTAACCTTACAGTTCTGGAATGCATTGGATAGCACTGGCATACTGCTGCTGCCAGTGCTATCAATGCATTCAAGAACTGTAGGTCACATAGCATCATAAATCAATATGATGCTATGCGATCCCGTCTGTGCGGGAGAAGTCAGGCCAGGCGCTCCTCTGCGATCACCATGCGTGGCTGCGCTCGTGCTGCAAGCCCTTTCACACAGAGCTGCTGCAAACCTCTCCTTTCACCTGGGACAAAGTGCATAATGTACTTCGCCACAGCTCTGGGTGATTTGTGCTTTGCACATTGTCCCACGAGGGAAGGAGAGGTTTATCCTCTAAGGCCTCATGCACACGGCCGTGGAACACGCCGTGCATGGACCGTGGTATCCTGGCCTGGCATCCATCTGACAGCAGGAGCGCACGGCGTCATAGCAGCCAGTGACGCCGTGCACTCCTGCTGTCAGATGGCTGCCAGGCAGATCTAACGGTCCATGCACGGCCGAGTTTCACGACCGTGTGCATGAGACACTAAGGTAAAAAAACAAAAAAAAATCCACAGGTAAGCAAAAAGTTCAAGTTATGTTTCAAATGTTTAAGTTAACGTTCGGTTTCTAATGTTCTATAAAGTTAATGTTAATAAAATTATTGCGTTGCTGCCTGGTTTTCTTTCTTTTTTTTTTACCTTCTAGGTGGATCAAGCAAGAGCCAGCTGCAGCACTGATGTGCATTCTGAGAGAAGCATTGCGCTGCTATCAGAAGACACGTGAAGTCGGTGTTTGCGGCGCTGCAAGGCGAGATTTCTCCTCTGCAGTACAGGTACGTTTGCCCAGGCATATGAGCTGAGGAGAGGTGTTGGAGTTCATATGCTTTGGCAAACACTTTGTGTCAAAAAATCTGGCAAAGATGTCTTCCTCCACACCGATCGATTGATCGATGTGAATGGAGAAATCACGTTTGCCAGGACATAGGAGCTGAAGTGGGTATGGATGTTTGGGCGGAGCCACTATGTCCTGGCAATCGCCAGGCCCCTTTTTTCTTCTTGCATATTTTTTGGCAGAGATTTTTTCATCCACATCAATCGATGCGAATGAGGAAATCTGTGCCGTTCATTTTTTCTTTCAGCCCAGAGGCTGAACGGAAAAAAAATCTCATTAACTGTATGCTCCATATAAGGAGAATAGCAGAAACTCCTAATGCTGGCCATACATGTAATGATTGCGGAGACCCTCAAATGCCAGGGCAGTACAAAAACCCCACATGTGACCCCATTTTGGAAAGAAGACACCCCAAGGTATTCGCTGAGGGGCATATTGAGTCCATGAAAGATTGAACTTTTTGTCACAAGTTAGCGGAAAGGGAGACTTTGTGAGAAAAAACTAAAAAAAATCAAATTCCGCTGACTTGTGCGAAAAAAAAAATAAAATGAACTCGCCATGCCCCTCACAGAATACCTTGGGGTGTCCTCTTTCTAAAATGGGGTCACATGTGGGGTATTTATACTGACCTGGCATTTTAGGGGCCCTAAAGCGAGAGAAGAAAAATGCGTAAAAATGCCCTCCTAAAAGGTACTCATTGGATTTAGGGCCCTTTGTGCACCTTGGCTGCAAAAAGTGGCACACATGTGGTATCGCCGTACTCAGGAGAAGTAGGGCAATGTGTTTTTGGGGTGTATTTTTACATATACCCATGCTGGGTGAGACAAATATCTCTGTAAATGGACAACTTTGTATAAAAAAATGGAAAAGTTGTCATTTAAAGAGATATTTTCACACCCAGTATGGAGTATATGTAAAAATACACCACAAGACTACATTGCCTACTCTCCTGAGCTGCGATACCACATGTGTGACACTTTTGCAGCCAAATGCGCAAAGGGCCCAAATCCAATGAGTACCTTTAAGATTTCACAGGACATTTTTTACGCATTTGGATTCCAAACTGCTTCTGACGTTTAGGGGCCCCTAATATGCCAGGACAGTATAAATACCCTACAAGTGACCCCATTTTAGAAGAAGACACCCCAAGGTATTCTGTGAGGGTATGGTGAGTTCATGTAAAAGTTTATTTTTGTCACAAGTTAGTGGAATATAAGACTTTGTAAAAAAAAAAAAAAACATTTCCGCTAACTTGTGCCAAAAATAAAAACTTCCATAAACTCACTATGCCACTCAGCGAATACCTTAGGATGTCTACTTTCCGAAATGGGGTCACTTGTGTGGCATTTATACTGTCCTGGCATATTAGGGGCCCCTAAGCGTCAGAAGCAGTTTGGAATCCAAATGCGTAAAAATGTCCTGTGAAATCCTAAAGGAACTCGTTGGAATTTGGGCCCCTTTGCGCACCTTGGCTGCAAAAAGTGGCACACATGTGGTATTGCCGTACTCAGGAGAAGTAGGGCAATGTGTTTTGGGGTGTATTTTTACATATACCCATGCTGGGTGAGAGAAAAATCTCTGTAAATGGACAACTTTGTATAAAAAATGGAAAAAGTTGTCATTTGCAGAGATATTTTACACCCAGCATGGGTATATGTAAAATACACCACAACACATTGCCTACTTCTCCTGAGTACGGCGATCCATGTGTGCCACTTTGCAGCCAAGATGCGCAAAGGGACCCTAAATCAATGAGTACCTTTAGGATTTCACAGGACATTTTTACGCATTTGGATTCCAAACTGCTTCTGACGTTTAGGGGCCCCTAATATGCCAGGACAGTATAAATACCCCACAAGTGACCCCATTTTAGAAAGAAGACACCCCAAGGTATTCCGTGAGGGGTATGGTGAGTTCATGTAAAGTTTATTTTTGTCACAAGTTAGTGAAATATGAGACTTTGTAAAAAAAAAAAAATAACAATTTCCGCTAACTTGTGCCAAAAAATAAAAACTTCCATGAACTCACTATGCCCCTCAGCGAATACCTTAGGGTGTCTACTTTCCGAAATGGGGTCACTTGTGTGGTATTTATACTGCCCTGGCATTTTAGGGGCCCTAAAGCGAGAGAGTAGTTTGGAATCCAAATGCGTAAAAATGTCCTGTGAAATCCTAATGGTATTCATTGGATTTAGGGCCCCTTTGTGCACCTTGGCTGCAAAAAGTGTCACACATGTGGTATCGCCGTACTCAGGAGAAGTAGGGCAATGTGTTTTGGGGTGTATTTTTACATATACCCATGCTGGGTGAGAGAAATATCTCTGTAAATGGACAACTTTGTATAAAAAATGGAAAAGTTGTCATTTACAGAGATATTTTCACACCCAGCATGAGCATATGTAAAAATACACTCCAAACTACATTGCTCTACTTTCCTGAGTGCGGCGATACCACATGTGTGCCACTTTGCATCCAAGATGCGAAGGGCCCTAAATCAATGAGTACTGCTAGGATTTCTGGGACATTTACGCATTTAGATCCAAACTGCTTCTGACGTTTAGGGGCCCTAAAATGCCAGGGCAGTAAAATACCCACAAGTGACCCCATTCCGAAAGTAGACACCCTAAGGTATTCGCTGATGAGCATAGTGAGTTCATGGAAGTCTTTATTTTGTCATGAAGTTAGCGAAAAATGAAATTTTTGAAAAAAACAAAAAAACAATTTCCGCTAACTTGTGACAAAAAATAAAAACTTCCATGAACTCACTATGCCCCTCAGTAAATACCTTAGGGTGTCTACTTTCCGAAATGAGGTCATTTATGGGGTGTTTCTACTGTCTGGGCATTGTAGCACGTCAGGAAACAGGACAGGCGCTCAGAAAGTCAAATTGCGGAAATTCACTTTTTTGCACCATAGTTTGTAAACGCTATAACTTTTACCCAAACCAATAAATATACACTTATTGGACTTTTTTTTATCAAAGACATGTAGAACAATACATTTAGAGAAAATTTATATAGAAATGTAGTTTTTAAAAAAATTTACAACAGAAAGTGAAAAATGTCATTTTTTTGCAAAAATGTCGTTAAATTTTTATTAATAGCAAAAAAAGTAAAAATGTCAGCAACAATGAAATACCACCAAATGAAAGCTCTATTAGTGAGAAGAAAAGGAGCTAAAATTCATTTGGGTGGTAAGTTGTATGACCGAGCAATAAACGGTGAAAGTAGTGTAGTGCGGATTTGTAAAAAAGGGCCTGGTCACTAGGGGGGTATAAACCTGTGGTCTTCAAGTGGTTAAGAATGCTATTATTTCCCCTTATAACCATGTTTATAAGGGAAAATAATAAAGATCGGGTCCTGTTGCTAAGCAACCATGCGGGAAAATCGCAATGCATCCGCACTTGCTTGCGGATGCTTGCGATTTTCCTGCAGCCCCATTCACTTCTATGGGGCCTGCGTTGTGTGAAAAATATAGAGCATGCTGCGATTTTCACGCAACGCAGAAGTGATGCGTGAAAATCACCGCTCATGTGCACAGCCCCATATAAATGAATGGGTCCGGATTCAGTGCGGGTGCAATGCGTCCTCCTCCCGCATTGCACCCGCGCGGAAAACTCGCCCGTGTGAAAGGGGCCTTACAGTGCACATCAGGGTTCTGAGATCCTGCTGCTTTAATTAACTTATGTCCTATCCCTGACATTTTGGGATAGGACATTAAAAAAAATTGCCTAGTTTGAATAGAAAATACACTTCATGTAAAAACATGCATTTATTTGGTATGATAGTGGCATGGTTCTCATCTGTACTGCAATTGACCGTGTGTTGCAGTGTGTTGACTTTAGTATAAAATTCCATGCTGTAAGTAAAAAAGAAAGAAAAGAGTTTCCTTTGAAGAATTTGATTCCTTTTTTCTGTAAGAATCATATAACATCCGTTATATATGTGTCACATCCTTGATATTTTGTAGTAAACCATCTAATAGTAGAATCCTATTGTATAAACAAGAAGTGACCATATTTCCTTCATGATTTCCTTTTTAAATGTGCTAGGAAATGACACTTTAGTGATGCAGTTTTCCTGTAAATTTTCCCTTTCTAGTTCATAATGACCAAACAATCATTCTATTATTACAATGAAAGATATTTTACGAGAAAACTGACTTAAGGTTGTATTACACCTGCCGATTTTTTTGGCAGATGGTCACTAACGAGCGCTCGTATGAACGCTCGTTAGCAATCATCTTGCAGTGTAATACTGCCGCCCATTGCCCGATAAATGAGCTTGTTCATCGGGCAATTATGATTTCTAAGCACGCTATAAAATCATCATTTTCTGGTGGGATATCATGCTGTCTAATTACAATCTGCTGCCGGCAAACCACTAGACAGCATGGGGAAAAGAGATGGCATAACGATCGCTCCTCCACAAGCTGCGGAGGAGATTGCTGCATGTAGTAGCAGCGGTCTCCTCCACTATCGAGCAGGTGATTGCCAGGAGGGAATTGTTCCCTCCCAACAATCGCTTGCTCAATCAGCCTGTGTAATATGGGCCTTACTTTACTTCATCAAGCCAGTTTAGTGTTTTCCCTAAGAACAAATTACAACTTCATTGGGCTGTGAATGAGGGTGGATGGATAGCACTGTCTGCCAGAAAAATGATTTTAGAGAGTCATGGACAGTCAAAAGCCATAATCAAACTTCTGTTCTACTACCAGGGAAATTGTAGGGAAAGGCTAGCATTAGAAAGAAGTAGGTGTGTGGATGGTCTTGGCTCCTCACCATTCAGCCATAGAGTGAGAAGTGAGGAGCTTCGGCTGGGTGTGCCTCCTAGCACATCTGCAGTTGCTGAAAACCTCAAAAGCAGCTACCTGCAAAGACATATTTTTAATGTTTTTACCATTTTAACAGAAATTCATTTTTGGGGGGTGGTGGGTGTTATAATTATGTTTTACTATTCAGACAATAGATGTAGCTTTTGAAATCAAAGTGAAAAACACCTGAAATATTAGTCCAAACTCCATGCCAAGGCATCTCCAGTTCTCAACATAGTTAATAAAAAAAATTGGGGTTGAAGTCTATAAAACCAGCATATATGTGTCTTGCAATATGCAGGGTAGCAAAGCATAATGTAAAATATTAGGAAAAAAGCTGTGTTGTTTCATCTCCACACAGTTCAAATTTATGTTTGTATTATTTATGTGTCTTACAATACCTCTGTGAGTTAAAACATAAAATATTAGGCATAAAGCCATGTAGTTTCATCTACACACAGTTCAAATTTAATTTTAAATTCTTTATTGGCATACTACATTATTTCTAAAATCAACTGTAGCAGTGTCTTCAGTGTGTTTGTGGAAAGAGAAGGACATCATATTGTGTCTCCCTATTTTTAATTTCCAGAAAGTAGATTTGCAAACCATTCCATACTTTGTGTTACTGTGTACATTTATGCCCAAAAATGTCAGGGCGACAGAAGGGTTCCAAACGAAAGACCCAGAGCCAAAATGTTGGTAGTAGTAGCACCAGATAGCTGGCCAGAAACAGTAGTAGTAGGCCACAGAAAGGGAAAATTTACAGGAAAACTGCATCACTAAAGTGTCATTTCCTAGCACATTTAAAAAGGAGATTGTGGATTGGATGGCTCAGTCCTTCTCTCAGTCGCAGCAGGATGATGTGAAGGTGACTTCAGAATCTGACATCGTGCCATGGAGCCTAAGGTCATAGCATTCCTTCTCCTCATCCTGCTTGCAGCCCCAGAGGGCTTTCAGTGAAGTCATCTCTGTCTTCACTGCCCCTTCCTAGAGGGGCTCCTTCCTTTATCCAAAGAAGTGGCAGGAAAACCCCTCCACACCCTATGGCAAAGAGTCTCCCTGTTGAACACTTGCGTGAAATCAATCAGTGTTTTTACTGCCCTGAGAAGGACATTCAGTAGAAGGTTGCAGACCCCATGTACAGGGAGTGCAGAATTATTAGGCAAATGAGTATTTTGACCACATCATCCTCTTTATGCATGTTGTCTTACTCCAAGCTGTATAGGCTCGAAAGCCTACTACCAATTAAGCATATTAGGTGATGTGCATCTCTGTAATGAGAAGGGGTGTGGTCTAATGACATCAACACCCTATATCAGGTGTGCATAATTATTAGGCAACTTACTTTCCTTTGGCAAAATGGGTCAAAAGAAGGACTTGACAGGCTCAGAAAAGTCAAAAATAGTGAGATATCTTGCAGAGGGATGCAGCACTCTTAAAATTGCAAAGCTTCTGAAGCATGATCATCGAACGATCAAGCGTTTCATTCAAAATAGTCAACAGGGTCGCAAGAAGCGTGTGGAAAAACCAAGGCACAAAATAACTGCCCATGAATTGAGAAAAGTCAAGCGTGCAGCTGCCAAGATGCCACTTGCCACCAGTTTGGCCATATTTCAGAGCTGCAACATCACTGGAGTGCCCAAAAGCACAAGGTGTGCAATACTCAGAGACATGGCCAAGGTAAGAAAGGCTGAAAGACGACCACCACTGAACAAGACACACAAGCTAAAACGTCAAGATTGGGCCAAGAAATATGTCAAGACTGATTATTCTAAGGTTTTATGGACTGATGAAATGAGAGTGAGTCTTGATGGGCCAGATGGATGGGCCCGTGGCTGGATTGGTAAAGGGCAGAGAGCTCCAGTCCGACTCAGACGCCAGCAAAGTGGAGGTGGAGTACTGGTTTGGGCTGGTATCATCAAAGATGAGCTTGTGGGGCCTTTTCGGGTTGAGGATGGAGTCAAGCTCAACTCCCAGTCCTACTGCCAGTTTCTGGAAGACACCTTCTTCAAGCAGTGGTACAGGAAGAAGTCTGCATCCTTCAAGAAAAACATGATTTTCATGCAAGACAATGCTCCATCACACGCGTCCAAGTACTCCACAGCGTGGCTGGCAAGAAAGGGTATAAAAGAAGAAAATCTAATGACATGGCCTCCTTGTTCACCTGATGTGAACCCCATTGAGAACCTGTGGTCCATCATCAAATGTGAGATTTACAAGGAGGGAAAACAGTACACCTCTCTGAACAGTGTCTGGGAGGCGGTGGTTGCTGCTGCACGCAATGTTGATGGTGAACAGATCAAAACACTGACAGAATCCATGGATGGCAGGCTTTTGAGTGTCCTTGCAAAGAAAGGTGGCTATATTGGTCACTGATTTGTTTTTGTTTTGTTTTTGAATGTCAGAAATGTATATTTGTGAATGTTGAGATGTTATATTGGTTTCACTGGTAAAAATAAATAATTGAAATGGGTATATATTTGTTTTTTGTTAAGTTGCCTAATAATTATGCACAGTAATAGTCACCTGCACACACAGATATCCCTCTAAAATAGCTAAAACTAAAAACAAACTAAAAACTACTTCCAAAAATATTCAGCTTTGATATTAATGAGTTTTTTGGGTTCATTGAGAACAAAATACAACTTGCCTAATAATTCTGCACTCCCTGTATAGCTGTGTTGGTGGTGGTAGTAGTGTAGTGGCACTTATAGATTTTTGGTGTATTGGCGTTGGGGGCAGCGACAGTGGCAGTCGGGGAAAATGCAGAGCAGGGGTGGGGGGACAAAGAACCCGTTATGATATCTCTCAGTGTGATAAAAGTGGCTGGGAGGGTGAGGACTCCGATAAAGATTGTGTGCTACGCAGGACCTGGGAGCCGGATGGAGGTGCTGAGGAAGTGGAGGCAACATCAGAGGAGGATGTTGGTGGCAGGAGCAATGGTGAGCAGAGGCAGCATACCACCCAGAGAACAGCCAGGGCCATGTCTGCTTTTGATCTGGTGATGCCGCTGACACTGTGGGTGGATTAGGCCCAAAACGTGCGAAAGCTAAGCCAAGCTTGGCTGCCTCTAGCTCTGTGCGAGTATCTCCCATCTGGCATTTGTTTCTCCATGCTGCCGGAAGACTAAAACATTGCCTGGCGCAAGCTGTGCAAGAATAAAATAGGACGTGGGCAGACAAACACAAAGGTAGGCACCAGAGCTCTACTAAACCACATGAAGCAGCATCGCTCCATCATATGGGCAACTAAAGGTGGCAGCCAGCTACTGCGACAGCAGTTCTCCCCTTCTCCCAGTCCCTCTTGCAGCATACAGGCTGCATCTACAGGCAGTAGGATTTCTTTCACATCATCATCATCTCTTTCTACCTCTCCTGCTCAAACTCTTCCTCCTCAGCTTCATTAACAGCTATCGATAACAGAATGTGTTGCCCTGAAATTATTATACATGTCTAGCAATCTGTTGGTGCACAAACTTAATTCCGTCCTGGCCAAGTTGCTGTCATTGCAGTCACTGCTGTACCATTTAGTAGAGTCTGCTGTCTTTAGGGAGCTGATGGCATGCCCTCAGTCTCACTGGAAGATACATAGCCACAAATATTTCCCTCTAAAAGACATCTCTGCCCTGTACTCTTACTTGGCTGAGAACATGGGCTGCTCCCTGTGATTAAGAATGTGCAGCAAGGTTCATGCAACGGTTGACCCCTGGAGCAGCTGTTTCGTGCAGGGCCATTTTTAAATCAGATGTCTTTCACAGCCTATTTGGTCAGTGTTTCTTTGTGGCAGTGTCAAAGTAGCACTAGGTCCTTTTGTCAGTGGCAATGAGGCTGGGTCCTTTTGACCCCCCCTATGATTGTGTCGGCTGGCTCCTACACCAGGCACTTATCCCCCTCCTCCACCTCCTTCTCCATGTACACTCTCCCTTACCTATCAGCAGCAGGGCACATCCATTTCTCCCACTCCCTCTCCTTCCTATCACATGTATAAAATCCAGCGTTGCCAAGCAGTGTTGGAGTTGATTGACCTGGTACACAGCTGAGCAGTAACTAAACTGGATCAAGCAGAAGACATCCCATTGGCTGTCACCACTCTTACTCCAACTGGGCAAGGTGGTCAGCGACAATGGGCGCAAACTCGTGGCCGTCCTGATCCTGGGGAAAATAACACATGCTCTCCTGCATGGTGCACATCATCAATAGTGATGAGCCGCAGGGGCAATATTCGAATTTGCGATATTTTGTGAATATTTGTTAGAACATCCATCATATATTTGCGAATATTCGTATTTGAGATTATTCTATTGATTGCGAAAAATCGACAATGTAAAATTTGCGTAATGCGAATATTCTGAAACAAGAATATATTGCACTATAGAATATAGTGCTCTATATTCGTTTTTTAGAATATTCACAATTTTTTACAATTTAATGTGAACAGTCATTGGCCTAAAAGCAACTTAAGCAGGGAGGAATCATGACTTTAGATGGAAAAAAAGACAAATATTCTAAAAAACGAATATATAGCACTATATTCTATGGTGCTATATAGTTGTGTTTTAGAATATTCGTATTACGCGAATATTACATGAAGAATATTTTAATTCACTACACACTACAATATTGCAGCCTTCTCACATTGGCCCACAAGCAAGAAGCAGGTAGGTATAGTAGGTAATGGGTTCAGATAAAAAAAAAAGAAAAAACAAATATTTGTTTTTATGAATATATATCATTTTATTCTAAATATTCGTGAATTCTCAAAGTGTCGATATTCGCGATAAAAAAAATCGCAATTAGAATATTCGCTCTCAACACTAATCATCAACCTAGACTGCCTCAGCAACATGGAGCATGTTTTGCTTTGAGGTCAGGCAATGGCAGCTCATCAGAGACGCCTGGCAGGTGCTGAAGCCCTTAGAAAATGCGACAGAGTTTGCCAGCGGGGACAACTGCAGCATGAACAATGTAATCTCCCTAATATTTATCTTAGAACAGACTCTGATGATCATGCAGCAGGGGATGACAGCAGAAGATAAATAGCTAACTCCTCTTGCTGTCCACCCTGTGTAGGTGTTGGAGAGCCACAATGAGAATCTGCCATGGAGGCGGAGGATGAGAAGCTGCCACTGCAAAAGGAGGGAAAGGAAGAGTCACGGGTGGAGGAGCAAGCATTGATGACAATAGCACCAGCCAAGACAACAAATCATTTTTACTAAAACGTCCCTAATATTCTTACCTCTTCTGTATGACATTAGGGGCTTGTCACGGAAGATATTAGGTAAGTTCTTGGCCAGGATATGCCAGTGTTTATAGACAATGCCCCTAATGTCATGACTGAGGTTTGAAAAGGTGGTGACGCATGGAATGTGTTTTATCCCTGTTTCCTTCTTGGTACTTTCCTTCTGTGCTAGGAGGTCAGTCCTGGGGGTGTTCCTTACTCTTTTAGCATGTTTGTCCAGTGTGGACCTAGGAAAACCCCTGTCACAGAATTTTTGGGACATCTGGGATAGTCTCTCATCCATCGTCAGTGGGTCTGATACTATCCGCTTCACTCTCATCAACTGTGAGCATGGGAGTGACTGTATCAGGCCCCGAGGATGTAAGCTGTCAAATCTTAACAAACTGTTCTTGTCGGTGGGTTTCGTGTATAAGTCCATCACAACTGTGCCATCCCTCACCTTCACTAGTACGTCCAAGAATGCAATTTTCTTGCGGCTGTAACTTAAGGAGAGGGAGGTGTACGGGATGCTGGAAGAGATGGTGTTGTGGAATTCTAGTAGCTCATCTTGAGAGCCCTGCCAAACACAAAAAATATCGTCAATAAAACGAAACCAGCAACAAACATATTTTTCAAAATACTCATTAGTGTACACTATTTGATCTTCAAAGTGGTTCATATATATGATAGCGAAAGTCGGTGCGACATTGCACCCCATTGCCGTACCGGTCGTCTGTAAATAAAACTGATCTTCAAAAAGGAAATAGTTGTGGGTTAGCACAAAGCTGAGGAGTGTTATAATAAAGGCTTGTTCCTTGGTTGTAAACTCGCCGACCCCGGATATTGATTCCTTAACGCTGGCTATGCCCTCATCAGTGGGTATATTGGTGTATAAACTCGATACGTCCATTGTGGTCAAGATACAAGAGTCCCAGTCCACATTTAGGGCCCTGATCTTGTTAAGAAAATCGGTGGTGTCCAATATGAAGGATGCTCCCTTCTGTGCATAAGGTCTCAGAAGTTTCGTTGCTGGTTGGAATAGGGAGTCACAACCCGATACTATTGGCCTCCCTGGTAGCTGGTCCCTATTTTTATGTACCTTAGGGAGTATGTATAGCACCGGGATTCTTGGGGCCTTGGGGACCAGGAACTCTGCTGTTTTATCGCTGATAATACCCCCATCGTGGGCTTTATCAACAATAGATTTAAGGACCTTTATAAAGTCACTCGTAGGGTCATTGTCAAGCGTTTGGTACGTATTGGTGTCCGACAGTTGGCGTAAGATCACCGACTTATAGTCAGAACGGTTCATGACCACTATGCCCGACCCTTTGTCCGCTGGCTTTATAACTATGCTTTTATCCTGACTGAGGTCAGACAAGGCTCTTGATAATCTCAACGGGATGTTGTGTCTTACCTTTTTCACTCCCGTCTCCAGGATTCTGAGGTCTTGTTGGACTTTTTTAATATACGTCTCCACTACTTCATACTTCCTGGGTGGACAGTATTGACTTGGAACCTTGTGGTTTCTGATACGCTCTTAGAATGGAGAAGACTGGACATTCATGGTCTGCTCGATCTGGATATGGGCTTGGAGTCGGATGGCCCTGAAGAATCAAGACATCTCCATATCAAGTCGGAAGTGATTTGTAATCTGTGTTGGTACAAAACCCAAGCCTAGGTTTAAGGCCTTCTTCTCATCCAGGGTAAGTATTCTGTTAGACAGATTAATGATTGAATCTTGTTGGTCCATCATGTCAGACACTATTGTTGGTTTCTGGACCTGGTCCGTATGGGATCCCTCTGTTGTTGGAAAAATCCCCTTCCTCCTATGTTTCCTGCCCGCCCTCCTCGTCGGCCTCTTCGGTTGCTTCGTATCAGAGCTTGATCTAAAAAACTTGTACTGCTGCTGGCGTTAGAGGAGCCCGAGGTAGGTACGGCAGTGGGAATTCGGTGGGGAATTTCCCTGGATACCGTACGGTAAACTTGGTTGTTCCAGTAGTCTACTTCGTCTCTCAGAAACTTGTTCCTAGGTCCACACTGGAAAAACATGCTAAAAGAGCAAGGAACACCCCCAGGACTGACCTCCTAGCACAGAAGGAAAGTACCAAGAAGGAAACGGGGATAAAACACATTCCATGCGTCACCACCTTTTCACACCTCAGTCATGACATTAGGGGCATTGTCTATAAACACTGGCATATCCTGGCCAAGAACTTACCTAATATCTTCTGTGACAAGCCCCTAATGTCATACAGAAGAGGTAAGAATATTAGGGACGTTTTAGTCAAATCTGACCTGGGAACCAACAAGACACAAAGCATTAAGTCTACCATTACAGGTACGCCGTAAAGGGAACCTATCCGTGTCTATCCTGTGCCCACTGCGGAAATGTAATAAAAGGCCCCTCATTCACACACCCCCTAACGGGTAAGAGATATGACATCAGAGGTCATTTTTCATGCCTGACGTCATTTGTAGTCTATCTTATCAAATGTCCCTGTGGGTTAGGCTACGTTGGGGAGAACAAACACAGAACCAGAGATAGGTGCACGCTGCCGTCACAATAAACCCTCACACTGATGTTAAAAATTGAGAGTTAGTTCGACATATCCTACTAGGAGGACGTGTCTTAAGCCTCGGGCGCCAGCGTCAAGGTCTCTCAAGTAGCCCGTGGGCCCTAACACTCACCTACCTGCACCATATGGGCGATATCAGGGGCCAGTGGGCAATTACAGGAGCATTAGGACGACTCACAAACATCTCCTCTGTTACCTCCAGCATGTGGCCATGCTTACAATGGGAGGTGGGAGGTGTCTATGAGCCCTACCCAAGACTGACTGATATAGCCCAAGGCCAAGCAGGTGCACCCAAATGTGACCTGAAGATGAAAAACAGGCACATTTAAAATGGAGTTTATACACCTCCATACATATATATATATAAACCATCAAAAAATGTGGTGATAAGAAAGCAGGATGCACTCATACCCATATGCAGTTGTGCATTTCTGTAGGGGAGCACATCCTGCACTTGTAGTCCGTTGCTAATGGAAATCACCAGCAAAAAATGCATACAATGGATGATGCCAGCAACGGACTACAAGTACCACAATGGACATCCTACATAAGATGAAATTTATGTGGATGTGGCAAGAATTCAGAACAAACACAGAACCAGAGATAGGTGCACGCTGCCGTCACACTAAACCCTCACACTGATGTTAAAAATTGAGAGTTAGTTCGACATATCCTACTAGGAGGACGTGTCTTAAGCCTCGGGCACCAGCGTCAAGGTCTCTCAAGTAGCCCGTGGGCCCTAACACTCACCTACCTGCGCCATATGGGCGATATCAGGGGCCAGTGGGCAATTACAGGAGCATTAGGACGACTCACAAACATCTCCTCTGTTACCTCCAGCATGTGGCCATGCTTGCAATGGGAGGTGGGAGGTGTCTATGAGCCCTACCAAGACTGACTGATATAGCCCAAGGCCAAGCAGGTGCACCCAAATGTGACCTGAAGATGAAAAACAGGCACATTTAAAATGGAGTTTATACACCTCCATACATATATATATAAACCATCAAAAATGTGGTGATAAGAAAGCAGGATGCACTCATACCCATATGCAGTTGTGCATTTCTGTAGGGGAGCACATCCTGCACTTGTAGTCCGTTGCTAATGGCAATCACCAGCAAAAATGCATACAATGGATGATGCCAGCAATGGACTACAAGTACCACAATGGACATCCTACATAAGATGAAATTTATGTGGATGTGGCAAGAATTCAGAACAAACACAGAACCAGAGATAGGTGCACGCTGCCGTCACACTAAACCCTCACACTGATGTTAAAAATTGAGAGTTAGTTCGACATATCCTACTAGGAGGACGTGTCTTAAGCCTCGGGCACCAGCGTCAAGGTCTCTCAAGTAGCCCGTGGGCCCTAACACTCACCTACCTGCGCCATATGGGCGATATCAGGGGCCAGTGGGCAATTACAGGAGCATTAGGACGACTCACAAACATCTCCTCTGTTACCTCCAGCATGTGGCCATGCTTACAATGGGAGGTGGGAGGTGTCTATGAGCCCTACCCAAGACTATGTCTATGAGCCCTACCCATTTTAAATGTGCCTGTTTTTCATCTTCAGGGCACATTTGGGTGCACCTGCTTGGCCTTGGGCTATATCAGTCAGTCTTGGGTAGGGCTCATAGACACCTCCCACCTCCCATTGTAAGCATGGCCACATGCTGGAGGTAACAGAGGAGATGTTTGTGAGTCGTCCTAATGCTCCTGTAATTGCCCATATGGCGCAGGTAGGTGAGTGTTAGGGCCCACGGGCTACTTGAGAGACCTTGACGCTGGTGCCCGAGGCTTAAGACACGTCCTCCTAGTAGGATATGTCGAACTAACTCTCAATTTTTAACATCAGTGTGAGGGTTTAGTGTGACGGCAGCGTGCACCTATCTCTGGTTCTGTGTTTGTTCTGAATTCTTGCCACATCCACATAAATTTCATCTTATGTAGGATGTCCATTGTGGTACTTGTAGTCCGTTGCTGGCATCATCCATTGTATGCATTTTTTGCTGGTGATTGCCATTAGCAACGGACTACAAGTGCAGGATGTGCTCCCCTACAGAAATGCACAACTGCATATGGGTATGAGTGCATCCTGCTTTCTTATCACCACATTTTTTGATGGTTTATATATATATGTATGGAGGTGGAGAAACTCCATTTTAAATGTGCCTGTTTTTCATCTTCAGGTCACATTTGGGTGCACCTGCTTGGCCTTGGGCTATATCAGTCAGTCTTGGGTAGGGCTCATAGACACCTCCCACCTCCCATTGTAAGCATGGCCACATGCTGGAGGTAACAGAGGAGATGTTTGTGAGTCGTCCTAATGCTCCTGTAATTGCCCACTGGCCCCTGATATCGCCCATATGGCGCAGGTAGGTGAGTGTTAGGGCCCACGGGCTACTTGAGAGACCTTGACGCTGGTGGTACTTGTAGTCCGTTGCTGGCATCATCCATTGTATGCATTTTTTGCTGGTGATTTCCATTAGCAACGGACTACAAGTGCAGGATGTGCTCCCCTACAGAAATGCACAATTGCATATGGGTATGAGTGCATCCTGCTTTCTTATCACCACATTTTTTGATGGTTTACGTTGGGGAGACCATCCAGAAAGTGAAGGATAGGATTGCACAACACAAATCAAATATCCAGACAAATAAACAGGACGCCCCCCTGGTTGACCACTTTGTTATGCATAAACACTCAGTGTCACAACTACGGTACCAGGTCATTGATTGGGTACCTCCCCTACGGCGGGTGGTAACCATGAGGTGTTGCTACAGGAGAGGGAGATGATGTGGATTCGTCGCTTAGGTACCTTACAACCAGCTGGTCTGAACAGAGACTATTGCTGGGATTAGGGATGCGTTCCCATTGGTATATATGATGGCCTGTATTATGCCCCCCCCCCCCCCTGCCTTGTTTTTTCCCACCTTTTTATATTGTGGTTCTTTTTATAACGTTTTAACCAATGTCTTCTTTCATTTCTTCCATAGGACCAGGGTCGTCCAAAAGTGGGTGGGGACACTCCCTCTGCACGTGCTTTTGGTCCATCTTATCACACCTTTGTTGTATGATCAAAGTAATATCATAGTAATATCAATCATTACGTATTCATTACAGCACAAGTCTCTTGCTGCCGTACTACTATAAGTATACATCTATAATCACCAATTGTGCCATAGTTTAATACCCCTAATTCATGATTTTATAATCTGCTATTTGTACCATTCTGGTTCCTGTAGTGCGCCGCGATTTTTCCATGGGCGCAAGCGCAGAACATTTTCTCACATATAGACAACGATCCCCATGTCAACAGGGAACGCCGGGTCACGTGCCGGCCCCTTTTGAGTTAACCCAATAGCCGGTCAGGTAGCTGTAGGAACAGGGCCGGCGCATGCGCCCTGGACTTCCTGCAACCAGCATGCGACATCATGCATGCCCTTACTCTATTATCGCGCGAACCAATGAGAGTGGCGCGCGCTCTGTTTAAGGGCGCACACTGACGCCACACGATATGCCGGCACCTACGCTGTATCCAGCCTACACATAGGTAAGATCGCGTGCACATGTTCCAGCAAATCTACTATTATGGATTGACTCTAGTCAATTTATTGCTTATGCTTATGCTCGCTACTAGAATTATGGTACATTCAGATCCTCTAGTCCATATAGCTAACTGCTAACTGGGATCCATAAGATAAAATGCTTGAACCTTAAATCATG
Source organism: Bufotes viridis (assembly GCA_033119425.1). Classification (NCBI taxonomy): domain Eukaryota; kingdom Metazoa; phylum Chordata; class Amphibia; order Anura; family Bufonidae; genus Bufotes; species Bufotes viridis. The sequence continues at coordinate 194,607,489 of CM065593.1, read as the reverse complement.
ACCCAATAACCAGGGAGGTGATAATGGGTATGGCACAACTGGTGACAGCATCCATATATTGTACTAAAACTATAGCTACCACAATCATGGAATGTATAGATTTTCACCATAATCATGTATCCTGCATATGATATGCTGTTATGTGACATTTGTGTGTTGCAATTTTTATGCTGTATTTCCTATATGACATATTGTTGCACTGTCTTTTTGTATGTTACAGCCTGATGAAGGGCCTTCTTGGAGCCCGAAACGTTACGTTGCTTGATATGAATTTTCCGGCAATAAAAACCTAAGAGCGTTCAATTGGTGTGCTGTTAACTTGAATTTGAATAGTGAGTCTTCCTGGAGTGGAGACGGGAAGAAAACCCTAACGTGCACCCATCTAAGAAATCCAGTGCTAGTGGAGTGCTGTGACCCTCTGGATTCACTCACAGCTAGAATTGCTTAAGCAGTGACAAGTGTATCGTTGACATCAAGCAGTTTGACATTTCTGGATAACCATGCTTTTAGACCCTCGCTATCAATGCAAAATGGAGGAATATTTTCCTCCAGCAGAAAGGGAGGACAAATTACATTATTAAGAGGAAACACTGTGTATGCAGCTTGCCACAGCTTTTGGCGAGCAGATGCCTGCTACCAGCATATCTGAAAGGGAGGCCCCTCTCCACCCCTTGAAGAGTCACGCCCTCCCACTCCCACGAGCAGCAGAAGCCACAGAAAACAATTGAGTTTCCTCAACATGATGGAGCAGTTTTTCCACATGCCACGCCAGGCTGAGGCCAGTCAGCAACCGACAGGCCCCACCTCAACGCCCAGGTTCAAGCCTACCTACACTCTGGCCAGTCTCAGGCGCATACCCTGTTCCCTGATCCCATGGATTTGTGGCCATGAAGACTGGAGCAGTGGCCCAAACTGGCCCAGCATGCTTTCTTTCTTCTTTCTTGCCCAGCCTTGTGTCATCTCAGAGAGGGTTTTCAGCGCTACTGGGGGAGTGGTGACACATACATAAAAGGACCAAGTTGTCCTCCATCAGTGTCCAAAACATCACTTTCATCATCGTCCTTCTCCTTGGCAGATTCCCTTTTGTGTGTGTCCAACAGCTATAGGATGGACAGCAAGATGCGTGCACTGCTCTTCTTCCGCCGTGGTCCCCTGCATCAGTTCTAAGATAAATATGAGATGGATGACATTGTTCATGCCACAGTTATCCCTGCTGACAATCTTTATGGCCTCTTCAAAGGGCTTCAGCATCCAACAGGCGTCTCGGATGAGCTGCCATTGCCTGCTCCCTGCCGCTGAGGCTGTCTGGTGCATGACAAAATCGCTCACGGCTTTCTGGTGCTCATACAGACATTTGAACATGTGCAACATTGAAGTCCATTTAGTCGGCACATCGCGGATTAAGAGGTGTTATGGCAGTGTTCCTCGCCACGTAAGAGTGGCTGAAGCGCTTGGACAGTCTTCTGGACTTCACCAGCACCTTGCGCAAGCCAGTGTCCTTATTTAGAAAGCGCTGCACTACTGCGGTTGATGGCGTACGCCATGCAGGAAGCATGTGTTATTTCCCTCAGGTTCAAGGCAGCCACGATGTTGTGCCCATTGTCACTGACTACCTTGCTCAGTTGGAGTCCGCGTGGTGACAGCCAGCAGAATATTTGCTGCTAGATGTACTTGAGCAACTACTCACCGTTGTGGCTACTCTCTCCCAGGTTGATCAGCTCCAACACGGTGTGGCAACAATTGATCTGACACAAAAGTCATATTTTCTGCTTCATTAAACGGATGGACTTTGGCGTGTCAGGCAAGAAACATCAGAGAACGAACACCCTGCAACCATTACTGGAAGAACACAGACTGGTGGTGGCAGTGTTATTATCTGGGGAATCATTTTGTTACATTCTCTGGGCCCACTAGTCCATGTGGAAGGCACTCTCAACAGCTTTGGGTATGAATCCATCCTTGCAGATCATGTACATACAAAGATGTTCATTGTCTTCCTTGGGGAGGATGGGATCTTCCAGCAAGACAATGCAGCACTTTACACAGCTAGAAATGTCCGACATTGGTTGGAAGAGTATGATCAAGACTTCCAAGTACTAGCCAGGCTCTCTAATTCCCAAGACTTGAACCCAACTGAGCATCTGTTGGACCACCATTTTTGTTGTATTTGTTCTATGTATACTCCCCCACGCACCCTCCAGCAGCTGTGTGATGCATTGCAGTCAGCATGGCCCCAGATACCAGGACCTTACTGAGTCACTTTCAGCCTGTGTATCTGCTGTCCGTGGTACACACGGCGGTTCCTCTGGATATTGGCTGGTGGTCATAATAATGTGACTCCACCGTGTAGGAGCATTATAAACTAGTAACATGTACCATTAGCAAAATGCTAGGTTACTTTCTTTAACTGATCGAGCTGTTTTGCTACATCTTTTTATTGAAAGGCTCTAGCGGTGGAATTGTTCAATACAAAGCATGCTTTTATAAGTCCTCATATTCATGAAGTCCCAGCTTTCCCTGTCACAGATTTACATTTTTTTTTCTGACAGCAATCAGCAACAGGGTGTTAAGAGGGAAGGGTTTTCATAAATATGAGGGGTCATTGGCTCACATTGTGTATTGGACAGTTCCAGCACTGGAGCTAGACCAGATACAGACCAGATACAATATCAAATGTGCAGCTCTGGGAGCACTTGGACAATAGTGACAATAATGTGGAAAGCTTTAATATATTCTCTTATATGTATAAAAATGAGTTTCTTTATGCGAGACCAAACTACTGGAACGATCTTTACCAAATTTGACACACAGGTACATCAGGTGTCTGGGAAGGTTTTAGACTGGGTCTCAGCTCTCTAGGACCTACCGTTCCCGAAATATTCCCAAAAATGTATATACCAACTGCCATGCACACGGTCACATATGCCTTATCAGCCAATAGAAGGCTGGCCCTTAGTCGCAGGCCCTTAGTCTCCACATACACACAGTTTTACTCCAGGTTTCCATAACAACCCAGCCATTTTTCTTCACTGCTGTAGGTCAGCTTTAGGCTAGGGCTACACGACGACATGTGTCGCGCGACAATAAGTCTCACGACACATAGGCACAACTACACTGAAACATTGATGTAGCACGATAATTTTTATAATGATAGTCTATGGTGTTGCACTGCGACATGTGTCATGCTGCGACTGTGTCGCAGTCACAGCATGTTGCATGTCGCAGTGTGACACCATAGCCTTTTATTTAAAAAATGGTTGTGCGACAAAATGCTTTGGCAGTAACTGTTAAGGGGACGGGTGCTGTGGGGGTCTCTGTTAAGGGGGCAGGGAACAGTGGAGGTCACAGATAAGGGGACGGTCCCCTATGGAGGTCAGTATTAAGGGGTGGGGTGCTGTGAAGTAACTGTTAAGAGGGCAGGCCCCTGAGGAGGTCAATGTCAAGGGAGTGGGGTGCTGTGAAACTCACTGTTAAAGGGGTGGGCTGCTGTGAAGGTCAAAGTTAAGGGGATGAGCTGCTATGGAGGTCCCATTTTAAGGAGGCGGGGCACTGTGGGGGTCAGTGTTAAGGGGTGAGGGGCTGTGGAGTTCACTGTTAAGGGGGCGGGGTACTGTAGAGGTCACTGTTATAGGGGATACTGTCGATATTTTTTAACGACACACAGAAACATTAAATTAAATAGATTAAATATACCCATGCGAAGCCGGGTCCTTCTGCTAGTCTCTTATATACTGTATATAGAAATGAGTTTTTGTCTGTCCGTCTGTTCTTCGTGCATGACCAAACGACTGGACTGATCTTCACCAAATTGTCCAGGAAGGTTTTAGACCGGTTCTCAACCATTTTTCTTCACTGCTGTAGGTCAGCTTTAGGCTAGGGCTACACGACGATATGTATCGCGCCACAATAAGTCACACGACACCTGGGGCACAACTGCACTGCTACATGTGTCGTGCGACATTGATGTCGCACCACTGTCGCATGACAATTTTTATAATGATACTTTATGATGTTGCACTGCGACATGCAACATGCTGCAATGTGACAGTCGCAGAAAAATCTATATTGTATGGATCTTTTGCGACTGTCGTGTCGCAGTCTCAGCATGTCGCCATAGCCTATCGATAACATAGCCTATCATTATAAACATTGTTGAGACAAAATGTCACACGGTAGCATTAAAAGGGCAGGGTGCTGTGGAGGTCACTGTTAAGGGGGCAGGGGCCACAATTAATGGGGCAGCTTCTGTGGAGGTCACAATTAAAGGGGCGGACATGATTAAGTCACTGTTAAAGGGGCATTCAATGTGGATGCTACTGTCAAGTGAGCAGGCCGATGTGGAGGTCACTGTTAAGGGGGCAGGGTCCACTATTAAAGGGGCAACTGCTGTGGAGGTCGCTGTTAAGGCAGCAGGGTACTGTGGGGTCACTGTTAAGGGAGTGGGGTACTGTGGAGGTCATTGATAAGGGAACGGGGTACTGTGGCAGTCACTGTTAAACAGACGGGGGCTGTGGAGGTCTCTGTTAAGGGGGCAGGAAACAGTGGAGGTCACAGATAAGGGGACGGACCCCGAGGGAGCTCAGTGTTAAGGGCGGGGTGCTGTATAGGTCACTATCAAGGGAGTGGGGTGCTTTGAAACTCACTGTTAAAGGGGTGGGCTGCTGTGAAGGTTAAAGTTAAAGGGATGAGCTGCTGTGGAGGTCCCATTTTAAGGAGGCAGGGCACTGTGGGGGGGTTCAGTGTTAAGGGTTGGGGGACTGTGGAGTTGACCTTTAAGGGAGTGGGGTGCTGTAGAGGTCACTGGTATGGGGATACTGTCGATATATTTTAATGACACGCACAAACATTAAATGAAATAGATGAAATATACCCGTGCAAAGCTGGGTCCTTCTGCTAGTATCCAATAAAATCCAACAAAAAAGAGCTCCAAAATCCTAGATTCGTAGAAAAGCTAAATTCTATTGACTAAGGGAAGAGCTTAGTTGTATAGACAAGGATTATGTACTGGTAAATAGAGTCACTGAATCTAAATTGTGATTTTTAAAAATATACTGCATCATATGAATCTTTTTGTAAATTCATAGATGTTAACAAATTGTTGATAATTAAAGAAAACCCAATCTGGCTAAAAAGGGATGTACTGAACAACAACAAAGACATCACAAAAAGCATTTTAAACCATTGAAGGCCATGGGCTCAGAAAAAAAGCATTCCAGCTTACAAAGAGCTCATAAGAAAAAATGAAATAAAATTGTCTAAATTACTGTAACTACACAAAAACTAATTGCTAACATTAAAATAGATCCCAAATAACTTTTATAAATGTATAAATTCCAAAATGTATTAATAATATTTGTATATTTAAAAAAAGATTTAGTTGGGAATATACTGTATCTCTGGTTTCTCTTCAGAATATACTGTAACTGTAGAAGACAAAGGAAAACAGGTTTTTCATCTGTGCATATATCATTCTGGTCGGCAGAAATTAATGTATCCTGCAATTTTCACACTGGCTACTAGGCCTAAAATATTGTAAGTGCTCCTGTCTTTTGAGAGCAGCTACATGTGCCATAGATACACAATACTGGAAGTGATCCCATTGACTTTTTTGGGAGAGTTTTCTAGGCATTCTCTGTGTCCTGTGTGGAGGTCAGGAGGAAGCTGATAAGCTGTGATATCACCTATTCAGTAAAGCAAAAAGAAATGGAGGCAGTGGCAATAAATAAGTGGAGTAAAAAAAGTTATTTTAATGCATGTTGCTGCAATCCATTTTTGCATGCCTCCCAAAAAAATGCTCCCATTTTGACCGATAGCGAGGGTCTATCAATTTGGATAGCCAGTAGTCATCCCTCTGCCGAATCCTGATAATGCGGCTGTCTCTACACAAACATAACTTGGAGGACCTCCCTGCCTCTATCCCCACTGCATTTTGCCATGGTCTGTTGGGTTCATCTGTAGGTGCCACATCTTCTGTCCTCTCATCTATCAGATTTATCAGCATCCCCTCCAGGACGTGAAGAAGTGTAATGACATAATTCATCCCATAGTTCTGCCAACTGACAAATAAAGTGGCCTCCTCAAAGGACCTGAGCAAATGGATGCATGAGCATGCATGCATGAACTTCCACTGGCTAACATGGAAGTTACACCAGCAAGTAGACTTGTCTGTCTGCAGCATTAAGAAATCATTGACCGCTTTCCTCTGCTTGTACAGGCAGTTTAACATATAGAGCGGGGAGTTTCAATGGGTCGAAACGTTAAATATCAGGCCATGTTGGGGAAGAGTATTTTGCCTTTGCGGGCGTGTTTTGCATGGTAAGAGTGGCTGAAATGCATGCACAGTTTTCTGGGCATTTTTAAAAGGTTTTACAGTTCAGTGAAAGTCTTGAGGAACTTGGTGACAACGAGATTGAAGACGTGCGCCATGCAGGGCACATGGGTCAGCCCTCCCTGATGCTAGACATAGAACATATCCCTGTGCCTGGCATAGAACAACATTTATCCAGTGGGCTGTGAACAAGTTAATTTGAACAGAGCTCCGGGTCCAGATGGATTACACCCAAGAGTTCTTAAAGAGCTAAAAACTGGTAAAGTGCCTGGCACAAGGCAAATATGGTGCCTATATTAAAAAGAAGATCTAGAGCCTCCAAAGATAATCATAGAGCAGTTAGTTTAACTTCTGTTGTGGGAAAAATGTTTGAAGGACTCTTAAGGGACTATATACAGGAATACACACTGACGAGCAAAAGGGCAATAATGATTTGAACCTTTGACTTTCAGGCTCCATATACCCCCTTCCACTACAGCTTCGAACATGAGACTACCCTGATGTTATTATCTTGGCTGTCTCATACATAAATTGGACTTGCAACTACTTAGCATATGATTAGTTACGCAGATACTTGTGCTGTTACTACATTGTTACTGTTTTGTTCCTGGTGGTGGAATAACCTTTTTCTTCTTGTATACTACAAATACCAACTTGTTCTCACATTTCCTAATAGCTCAGTGTGTTATTCGGTTGATTCCCAAGCAAAAAGTTACTTGTTTCGAATGGAGGAGCAGTCATGAAGAAGATTTTCCAAGAAAAGAGAAACATCATCAACCAGCTCTTGGACAAGAAAATTGCTGAACTGCATCATGTGAGTGCAATAACAATTGCGAGAATATGAAATGAAGTCCGTCCACCCATTCCAAAGCCAAGAGGTGAACGTCCACTCAAGAAGTCAGTTCATCACAAGGTCTATCAGTTCTAGCACGACAAACACGGCAGTGGAGGTGGTTTGTACGCTTCGTAATAGTGAGATCACAGACATCCATGCAAGCACCGTGTGATGCGTATTACGTAAACTTGATGCCACTGAAGGAGAATTGACAGCTATTAATACGTGAAACTGCACACTACTCTTATCCAGCGCAGCCATCTTCTTTTCCTGTCAATTCTCCTTCAACTGCATCAGTTTGATAAAGGCCACATTAGGCCGAAACATTACTGTATAAAGCTGCACTTTAAATAAAAGTTTACTCTTTTGCATCGCATCTGCTGGAGTTTTCTTCATTATTACGTACGGGGTGGGAACCCGACTCCAAGCAAATACTGTCAGAGTGCCACAAAGGTTTTCACTGTTTTTGTATACTGAACTAGTTATATGTGTTTACTTACAGTTCCACCAAATTGCAAATTGCGATCACATTGCATAAAAGCATCCAAACTGCTCAAAGCAATTGTATAGACCAAACTGCAAACCAAGTAGAGTAAGTGGAAATATTGGTTAAAACTCAGATATACCTCTCAGAGAGATCATAAAGTGCTTAAATAACTTAAAGTGAGAGTGGAGATACTGAAGAGAGAAATATTTCCACCATTTTATGTTGAATGATGAGATTGAACAGTTGAACCACCATTTTGTAATACTTTATTCAACACTTGTTTTGTACATGGACTATCTGCTGTGGAGGCGGCAGTGTTAATTATGAAGAATAGTTGAAGTTAATAAAGAAGTTATTTCAAGCATTTGGTGTGCTCTTTAAACCACAGAACAGCGCTAGAGGAATTACAAAGTAATAGAAAGTCTGGTTAGACTAAATGGTCAGAGATATCAATATTCTTCTAATGCCACAGGGCTAAAGGAACTTCATAGTGCTGTGCCTGCCACAGTGGAACTATTACCCTAAGAGGGCAAAGCAATAGCGCTCCTCAACCCACAGAAAAGAGCGCATTAGAGCAGCAGAGCGCCAGCATATAGCGCTACGCAACAACTGTTCCCCGATTGAGCAAGCAAAGACACCTCAGTGGAGCTACCATAGACGCCATAGAACGTGTGTATGAGTCAAACTGCAGAGAGAGCAAAAGAGAGAGAGAGAAAGAGACGCATGGTGAGACGCATGGTGGGAGTCCAGAGTCCAGAGCTAGAATGCCCGCACCGGTACCCCCCGAAGACACCACGTACTGCAGCCAGCTAGTTTCCCGCCACTAGGCCTAAAGCCTGCTGCAGCGTATCCAAGCCAGCTCATCGCAATTTAGCACAGAGCATCTCAAGTCAGAGCAAGCATCGCATCACATCAAGAAAAGACAAGTCTCCTTTAAGACTGACATTTGTTCCTGCTCTTCAGAATAAGGTAAGAGCTTTCCTATTATTACTTCATCATTGCACATAGGTTTTGGCATAAAGAGACGTTTTCATGTTCAGGAATAAAAGACATTAAAGTAAAAACAAAGGACAGTTTGAAGTACACGAACTCTAAAGTATTTAAAGTGAAAGTCATTTATTGCCTGCATCTATTGCTATTGCATTTAAAGTGAAAGTAATTTATTTCTGCATTTGCCAGTATTGCATTTAAAGTAAAAGGCATCTTATTATTTGTATTGATTGTTATAGCATTAAAAGTAAAATGTCTGAGCCTAGTATTGCTATGCCAGAGGATACAAAGATAGATAGGATAGAAGGTGAAGAGCAAGAGAACCTGTCTGAGGTAGAAGAGTCTGATGTAGCATTAGTCTTGCCTCAAACAAATATAGCCCAAACAAATGAACTCAGACGCTCATCACGTGCCAGGAAACCAACCTCAAAGATGCTGTAAAATTTGAAGCAAGAAGCAGCATTAAAAGAGAAAAGGTTTGCCCGAATGTATGAGAAGTGGAAATTATACATTAAAGGCATTTGTGGAAAGTTAAAACAAGAAAGTATAAAAATGAACTTGAGTGATATGGTAGAGTCGGTAGAGGAATCTGAATCAGAGCTTATGGCAGCATATGTCAACCTGCTATCGTCTACGACACTTTCCAAGGATATTGTAAGGAACATGGACACATGTACTGCGGTCACTAAAGATTTAGTAAAGCTCATGAGAGAACTATCATCTGCAGCTAACTATGATAAGGTTAAGGCAAGAAAGAGAATGAACGAGCTTTTTATGAAAAACTATGCTAGGTCCTTAAGGGGAACCACAATCTCAAGTGGGACTTCCTTTGCTAGCAGAAGTGCCAGCCACATATCGGAGTCCTCAAGTACTTTAGCCAAAAGAAAGGAATTGGTTGAACAACTTGCTGTTAAGAGGGCAGAAATTGAGATGGAAGCTGTCATCGAGGCACAGCGCCATCAAATGAAGGCACAACACCATCAAATGGAAGCTGAAATGAAAAGTCTGGAAAGGCAGAAAGAAGTTAAGATTATAGAAGCCAGACTAAGAGTACAGTTTTAAAATAATCATTGAGCATCATTGCTTTATTCTAGTCGACAAATTATTCTACTTTCAGAGATATGTTGGTGGAGAAGCAAAGGTAGTTCTTAAAGGTAACTTATATACAAAAGACGAACAAGCCTACAAGCAAGCTTGGGAAAAATTGAATGCTAGATATGGTCACCCTTTCTTAGTAGGAAGAGCTTTTAGAGAGAAATTGAATAACTGACCTAAAATAGGTCCTATAAAACACTTTAGACTCCAAAAGTATTGTGACTTCCTGCAAGCATGCAGAAATGCCATCCAAGGACTAGAAGTACTGAACGACTATCTAGAAAACTACAGGATGCTAGGTAAGCTACCTGAAGGAGTGGCTTCAAGGATGGAATCGCTATGTGACTAAACAGTTAGATCTAGGCAAGAGCTTCCCAAGTTTTAAAGAGTTCTCTGAGTTAGTCAATGAGGAAGCACAGATAGCATGTAATCCGGTAACATCATCTTATGTTTTAAAATCCTTAGAAGAAAGGCCTGTAAGAAAGATAAGATGCCCAAAAGGAACTAGCTTTGCAACCAACACAGCAGCTAAAGGTCTAGACACCTACGAGAGCAAGCTCAAAGTTACTACTGGAATCAGTAGAGAGACAGAACTGACAAATCTTCAGACTACCTTCAAATGTATGTTCTGTGCAGAGAACCACTCCATACACAAGTGCGAACAATTGAAGGAGAAGTCCCCAGAAGAAGAGCAAACATTTGTACTTGATAACCATCTGTGTTTTGGATGTCTAAGAAAAGGCCATGTTACTAAGGAGTGTAAAAAAAAAGGGCCACATGCAGCATTTGCAAAGGACGCCATCCTACACCACTATATAAAGAACGTCCAATTAGAGATAAATCCTTCGCTACCTAAAGATACAGAGGAAGAAAAGAAAGTATCAGTATTCTCTTGCAGAGTGAGGGAAGGAGAAAGCAACGGCACGTCAATGGTTGTACCAGTGTGCATTTCAAATCCTAAAAGGAGGAACAAGAAGGTATACGCTTATGCGCTACTAGATGCCCAGAGTGACATCACCTTCATTGATCAAGAAATCTGCAAGAAATTACAAGTGGCTACAGAACTAGTGAAGCTCAAACTCACCACAATGAAGGGGAGAGACACATTAGTGAACAGTCTGAGAGGTAGAAGACTTCATTCAAACCGCACATTAAATCTACCTCCAGCTTATACAAAAGATGATATATCTCTAGATTGCATACCTACCTGTGAAACAGCCAATAAATGGGAACACCTATATGTCATATCTCATGAAATGTCCCCACTGAAGGAGTTTGGTGTTGGACTGTTGATAGGCTACGATTGTGCTGAAGCCTTGGTATCACAAAAGGTAATCAGAGGAGGAAAAGGTGAACTCTACGCTGTTCAAACTAATCTAGGATTGGGTGTTGTTGGAGGAAAACAGCAGATTGCAAACTCAAGACAGGTGACAGGATTGTATCATCGAATATCTGTCAAAGAGTAACCAACTGTAAGTCCAGCAAAAGTAATCAAAATCCTTAAATCCGACTTTGCAGACATAAGTTCTAAAGTAAAGAGTGTATCCCAAGAAGACATAAAGTTCGTATACACTCTAGAAGAAAGTATTCAACAGAATCAAGGTCATCTTGAAATGCCCTTACCTTTTATTGAACGACCTTGTCTGCCAAATAACAGAAATTTTTCCCTAGCAAGATTAAAATGTTTGAAGAAAAAGATAGGAAGAGATCCCAAATTCAAGCAGGATTATTTGAAATTCATAGAAGGCATTCTTGAAAAAGGACATGCAGAGAAAGTTAATAACCAACCTAAAGAAGGAGAAGTGTGGTACATCCCACATCAAGGTATTGACCACTCAAAGAAACCCGATAAGATTAGAGGAGTATTTGATAGCTCAGCAAAGTTGGATGGTGTTGCATTGAACAATCATCTACTAAAACAACCAGATCTAACAAACACTCTGCCTAGAGTACTCTGTAGATTCAGAAAGTATCCTGTAGCAGTCATGTGTGACATTAAAAATATGCTCCACCAGTTTCATGAGAAGAATGAAGATAGAGACTTCCTGAGGTTTCTATGGTGGGGGGACGGAGATACAGATACAGAGCCAGCAGAATACAGAATGAAAGTACACTTGTTTGGAGCTGCATCAGCTCCAGGTTGCGCCAATTATGGTATGAAGTACCTGCCCAATCAGAACGAAAAGGATTGCCCATCAGCAGCAAATTTTCTAAAGAAAAAGTTTTATGTAGATGATGGTCTTATAAGTCTAGAGTCCACAGAATCTGCAATCAAGCTAGTGAAAGAAAGCCAAGAGTTATGCACAAGAGGGAACCTGCGCCCCTCCACAAATTCATCTCAAACAACAGAGAGGTATTGGATTCAATCAATGACTCTGAACGTGCATCAACAATGAAGAATGTAGATCTCAATTATGATCATCTTCCAGAACGTACTTGGATTGGGATGGAATGTAGAGAATGACAAATTCTTCTTTGAAGTATCTATTGAAGAGAAAGTTGTGACTAGACATAACATTCTTTGCAGTGGCTTCTATATATGATCCATTGGGATTCTGGGCCCAGTAATCCTCAGAGCAAGAGAAATACTACAAGAATTATGCAGACAGAAGTTGGGATGGGACAAGCCCATACCTGAAAATTTGAGGCCAAGGTGGGAGAGTTGGATAAGAGACTTGCAAAATTTGAAAAGTTTGAAGATACTCAGATGTTTTGTACCTCATGGTTTCGGAAAGTACAAGAAAATAGAACTTCATCACTTTTCAGATGCCAGTAGTTTTAGTTATGGTCAGTGCTTCTACATCTGAGTGATAAGAGAAGAAAAGATACACTGTGCCCTGGTTATGGGAAAGGCCAGAGTTGCTCCTACTAGTATTCAGACAATACCAAGACTTAACCTGACAGCAGCTGTTGTTTCAGCATCAGTAAGCTAGTTTCTGAGAGAAGAATTGGAGTTAAAAATAGATGAAGAATATTTTTGGAAAGACTCACAGGTTGTACTAGGATACATAAACAATGAAGCCCAAAGATTCCATATCTTTGTGGCCAATAGAGTTCAGAAAATTCGGGAAATAACAAATCCAGAACATTAGCATCACACTGATACAAAGCGTAACCCAGCAGATCATGCTTCAAGAGGCTTGAATGTAACAGAATTGAAGAATTCAAGCTGGTTCACAGGTCCAGAGTTCCTTTGGGAAAAGGAAATTATACCCAGTAAAGGTCATGCAGAATTGTCTATGGGGGATCTAGAAGTAAAGGTTGTTCAAACATTGAACACTGCTGCCAAGTGCCAAGATGATATACTTGAAAGACTGGCCAGATGTTCAAAATGGAATACAGTCACAAACGTAGTAGCTCAAATTCAATGTTTTGCAAAGGGAATCGGAAAGAGGGAATCATTGAATGTAGATTCAAGATTGAAGAATTGATTGATTCAAGATTGAAAGTAGACACAAGATTGATTATTGATCACTGCCACAACAGATCCTTGCACCAGGGAAGAAGCTTGACCCAAAGCTGTTTGAGAGAAGGTGGTTATTGGATTGTGAAAGGAAGCAAAGTCATAGTAAAGTATATAAGTAAATGCGTAGTTTGTAGAAAGGCACGTAGACCTACCGAAGAGCACAGAATGGCAGATTTACTGGCAGATCGTGTAAACCCATCCCTATCATTTCTTTATAGTGGAGTAGATTGTTTTGGCCCATTCATCACAAAACAGAAGAGTAAGGAGTACAAGAAATATGGACTAATATTTACATGTCTAAGCTCCAGAGCAATTCACCTGGAAATGTTAGAAGATATGTCAACTGATGCGTTCATCAACACCCTGAGATGGTTCATAGCCATTAGAGGCACTGTCAGAGAGCTTACATCTGACCAAGGATCTAATTTTGTCGGAGCAAAGAATCAATTGAAAAAATAGTCTAAAAGATATTGATAAAGAAAAAGTAACTGAGTATTTGTTAGAGAAACAGTGTGATTTTCATATGAATTTTCCACATACAAGCCATACAGGAGGAGTTAGGGAAAGACAATTTAGAACTATAGGAAATGTGTTAAGTTCAGTGTTGAAAAAGAACGCCAGAAGAATGGATGATACTTCACTTAGGACCCTATTCTATGAAGTAATGTCTATTGTTAACAGTCGTCCACTTACAGTTGACAACATCAACGATCCAACAAGTTTGGACCCATTAACTCCCAACCATCTACTTCACCTTAAGTCTGATTACATACAGCCACCACCTGGCAAGTTCACCAAGGAGGATTTATATGCCAAAAGGAGATGGCGAAGAGTTCAATATCTATCAGAACAGTTTTGGAATAGATGGAGAAAAGAGTACTTAGCCAGTTTGATGCTAAGGAGTAAATGGCAATTACCCAGAAGAAATGTCCAAGTTGGTGACATAGTGTTAGTGAAAGAAGCTTTACCTAGAAATCAGTGGAAATTGGCTAAAGTTCTAGAAGTTCAAAAGGATGAAGACAGACTAGTAAGAGGAGTGTTGTTACAAATACTTGACAAAAAGGTAAAACGTCTCACTACTCCACTTAAGTTGGAACGTCAAATACAGAAGTTAGTTGTTCAACTTGAGAGTCATAAGAGAGAGTTAAGAACCTGATAAAAAATTCACGAAAATCATGTTTAAGTCCTACTACAGAGAACATAGAATTATAGGTAATTTTGGTGGGAGTGTAGATGGCAGGCTCAGACCTGTCCTAGGTTGCTAATACGGCTTATATGTATATATAGCTAGACCTGCTAATAACCTTTATACAGTTCATATGTTTACATGTTAAAGACAAAAGCAGAGTTACTTACAGTGGATGTCATGTAACAGTTGTATATTGTGTTCACAGAAGCAGAAAAGATAATATGCCTTTAAGATTCATTATATGACTATAAGGTAAGCTCAATGACACAGCACAATTATTAACAGAAAACATAGAGTTAAGCTGTTGTTATTGAGCATCTTGGCTAATCACAGCCAATCTCACACTCAGAATTCATTACACTAGAGGAGTGAAGCTGGACAGACATTTACTCCAGTCAGAGCTGAGTTTTAAGGAAGCAAAGAGGCCAAAATAGGTATTTAGAACAGCTATGATATGTTCCTATTGTTAATGTAGTGATTACAACTGTATACTGAACTAGTTATATGTGTTTACTTATAGTTCCACTAAATCGCTAATTGCAACCAAATTGCATAAAAGCATCCAAACTGCTCAAAACAATTGTACAGACCAAACTGCAAACCAAGTAGAGCAAGTAGAACTATTTGTTAAACCTCAGATATACCTCTCCGAGAGATCATAAAGTGCTTAAATAACTTAAAGTGAGACTGGAGATACTGAAGAGAGAAATATTTCCACTATTTTATGTTGAATGACGAGATTGAACAGTTGAACCACCATTTTGTAATACTTTATTCAACACGTGTTTTGTACATGGACTATCTGCTGCGGAGGCGGCAGTGTTATATAGGAAGAAAAGTTGAAGTTAATAAAGAAGTTATTTCAAGCATTTGGTGTGCTCTTTAAACCTACTGCTTCCATAGAATGGCGCTAGAGGAATTACAGAGTAATAGACAGTCTGGTTAGACTAAAAGGTCAGGAATATCAAAATTCTTCTAATGCCACAGCGCAAAAGGCACTTCATAGTGCTGTGCCTGACACACTTGTCTATGGATTTTATTACTGATCTGCCTAATTCGTCAGGAAAGACAGTTATTCTGGTGGTAGTTGATCGTTTTAGTAAAATGGTGCACTTTATAGCATTGCCTGGCCTACCTAAACTTCATGGCATTCCCTCTGACATGGTCTCAGATCATGGGACTCAGCTTGTGTCCAGATTCTGGGATGCGTTCTGTACTCGGCTGGGGGTAAAACTGTCTTTTTATTCTGTTTTTCATCCTCAGACGAATGGACAGACTGAGCGCACTAATCAGAGTCTGGAGACTTTGTTAAGCTGTTTTGTCTCTGAGAACCAGGAGGAATGGTCTTCGTTTTTGTCTTTGTCATAGTTTACCAAAAACAATCCACTGGTACAGAAAGTCGCCATTTTTTGGGAACATATGGGTTTCATCCGCAATTTGGCACATTCTCTGGTTTGGATACTTCCGGTATCCCTGAGGAGGAACGTTTTTCGTCATCATTGTCTTCTATATGGCGGAAAATTCAAAATAACATAAAATAAGATCACTGCCATAATTAATCCTGTTGCTTTTTGTCTTGCACTTCCTCAGGCTCTAAAAATTCATAATCTGTTTCACAAACCTTTGTTGAAGAGATATGTTGAACTTTTGGAGTTGTCCCCCTTGTCACCCACTCCTGTCATGGTGGACGGCAGTTTGGAATTCGCAAAGATTATTGACTCTCGAGTTCTCCCTAGATCTCCTAAGCATCTTGTTTACTGGAAGGGTTATGGACCAGAGGAGAGGATGTGGGTACCAGCATCTGACGTGAATGCCAGTCGTTTGGTAAAAGCCTTTCACAGGTCTCATCCAGATAAGGTTGGTCCTGGGTGCCCAGAGGTCACACATAGAAGGGTGGGTACTGTCACGGACGTTCCCATGACAGGTGAAAGGAGATCTGGGAGACTGGCAACACGTGGATTGATCTGACATTTTTTCTGTTTGGAACAAATTACGTCTGTGTTGTTTCTGGTGCTTGCCACACCTTCTTTCCCTAGGTGTGGCTATTATGGTCATTTAACCTTCTCTATTTATTGTTGTTTTTTCCACTATGCTATGCGGTTTATAGTTTCAGTTTGAGTTGTGGATAGCTGGTGTGTGGATCTTGGCTGAGTTCCTGGTGCTGCCACAGCCATTGAAGTTAAGTGTTTTCTTTCCCTTTTGTATTTTGTTTGGGTTATTTTGTGTGTTGCATTTCCTTGTCATTTGTATTAAGGCCTGAGGGAGACTCATGTTCATCCTTCCTTTTGGAAGAAAAGGTTGTCTCAGTCCTGACATTAGTACCAGGGTCTTATAGGGTGAGATAGAACATTAGGTATTCCTATGTATGAACTCACCTACCTCTGGGGTTTGTTCATACTGGTAGTTAGTCAGGACTTTGATTAGGGTTTTACTAGGAGGTGTCCACCTCTTTTCCCTAGTTTCCAGGCCTTATTCCCTCACCCCTTACCCTCCTATGTTCGGTGTGGTGTTTCCCTCCCACACCCGAACGTGACAGTATAGTCTGTAATTGGATTGAAACTTGGCTGAGGGACCGTGTCCAGAGAGTTGTGGTCAATGATTTATATTCAGAATGATACCAGATTATAAGTGGTGTACCCCAAGGTTCAGGGATGGGTCCGTTATTATTTCATTTACTTATTAATGACATTGCGTATGTGATTAATAGCACCATTTCTATTTTTGCAGATGACACCAAGCTATCTAGTACTGTACAGTCTAAGGAAGATGTCCAAAAACTACAAGTTGACTTGAACACTGATTGGGCATCAACTTGGCAAATGAGGTTCAATGTGGATAAATTTAAATTTCTGCATCTTGGTAGTAATACTTTCCATGCATCATCTGTCCTAGGGGATGTAACACTGGGGGAGTCACTTGTAGTAAAGAATTTGGGTATCTTTGTAGATTGCAGATTATATAACATCATACAATGTCAATCAGCTGTTGTGGGGAAACTGTTTGAAGGTTTTCTGAGAGATGCTATCGTAGAGGATCTTAACAGAAATACGCAAATAATGTCATATCAGCATGGCTTCATGAGGGATCGGTCATGCCAAACGAATTTAATCAGTTTCTATGAGGAGGTAAGTTTTAGACTTGACAGCGGCGAATCAATGGATGTCGTATATCTAGACTTCTCCAAAGCATTTGACACTGTACCACATAAAAGGTTAGTATATAAAATGAGTATGCTCGGACTGGGAGAAAATGTCTGTAAGTGGGTAAGTAACTGGCTGTAAGTGGGTAAGTAACTGGCTGAGTGACAGAAAACAGAGGGTGGTTATTAATGATACACACTCAGATTCAGGAACTGTCAATAGTGGGGTACCTCAGGGGTCAGTACTGGGCCCTATTCTTTTCACTATATTTATTAATGATCTTGTAGAAGGCTTGCATAGTTAAATATCAATTTTTGCAGATGACACTAAACTGTGTAAAGTAATTAACACTGAAGAGGACAATATACTGCTACAGAGGGATCTGGATAGATTGGAGGCTTGGGCAGAGAAGTAGCAGATGAGGTTTAACACTGACAAATTTTAAAAGTTATGCACATGGGAAGGAATAATGCAAGTCACGCGTACATACTAAATGGTAAAACACTCGGTAACACTGACATGGAAAAGGATCTAGGAATTTTAATAAACAGCAAACTAAGCTGCAAAAACCAGTGTCAGGCAGCTGCCGCCAAGGCCAATAAGATAATGGCTTGTATCAAAAGTGGCATAGACGCCCGTGATGAGAACATAGTCCTACCACTTTACAAAATCGCTAGTCAGACCACACATGGAGTACTGTGTACAGTTCTGGGCTCCTGTGAACAAGGCAGACATAGCAGAGCTGGAGAGGGTTCAGAGGAGGGCAACTAAAGTAATAACTGGAATGGGGCAAATACAGTACCCTGAAAGGTTATCAAAATTAGGGTTATTCAACTTAGAAAAAAGACGACTGAGGGGAGATCTAATATCCATGTATAAATATATCAGGGGTCAGTACAGAGATCTCTTCCATCATTTATTTATCCCCAGGACTGTGACGAGGGGACATCCTCTGCGTCTGGAGGAAAGAAGGTTTGTACACAACATAGAAAAGGATTCTTTACTGTAAGAGCAGTGAGACTATGGAACTCTCTGCCTGAGGAGGTGATGATGGTGAGTATTTACTTTAGAAAAAATACGACTGAAGAGAGATCTAATAACTATGTATAAATATATCAGGGGTCAGTACAGAGATCTCTCCCATCATCAATTTATCCCCAGGACTGTCATTGTGACGAGGGGACATCCTCTGCGTCAGAGATCTAATATCCATGTATAAATATATCAGGGGTCAGTACAGAGATCTCTTCCATCATTTATTTATCCCCAGGACTGTGACAAGGGGACATCCTCTGCGTCTGGAGGAAAGAAGGTTTGTACACAACATAGAAGAGGATTCTTTACTGTAAGAGCAGTGAGACTATGGAACTCTCTGCCTGAGGAGGTGATGATGGTGAGTATTTACTTTAGAAAAAATACGACTGAAGGGAGATCTAATAACTATGTATAAATATATCAGGGGTCAGTACAGAGATCTCTCCCATCATCAATTTATCCCCAGGACTGTCGTTGTGACGAGGGGACATCCTCTGCGTCTGGAGGAAAGAAGGTTTGTACACAAACATAGAAGAGGATTCTTTAGGGTAAGAGCAGTGAGACTATGGAACTCTCTGCCTGAGGAGGTGGTGAGTACAATAAAGGAATTCAAGAGGGGCCTGGATGTATTCCTGGAGTGTAATAATATTACAGGCTATAGCTATTAGAGATGGGTCGTTGATCCAGGGAGTACTTCTTTCCTCTGGCTAAACTAGCAGGATGACAGGCCGAACTGGATGGACAGATGTCTTTTTTCGGCCTTATGTACTATGTTACTATGTTCTAAGGCTACAAAGATATTGTCATGTATTAAGCGAGGCATGAACTTGTGGAGAAGGGATGTAGTATAACCACTTTTCAAAGCATTGGTGCGGTCTCATCTTGAATAAGCAGTTCAATTCTGTACACCAGTCCATAGAAAGGATGGGAAAAAGTACAGAGGAAAGCGACTAAACTGGCATGGGGGGTCTTATTTATGAAGTAAGATTAAAATAATTAAATTTATTTAGTCTTGAGAAGAGACATCTAAGGGGAGACAGGATTAACCTATACAAATATAAATATGGGCCATACAAAAAAATATGGCGAATAGCTGTTCCATGCAAAATGCCCTTAAAAGACATGGGGGCACTGCCTCCGACTGGAGAAGAAAAAGTTTAGTCTCCAGAAACATCAAAGCTTCTTTACAGTAAGAACTGTGAATCGAACAGACTACCTCAGGATGTGGTCACAACAGGAACAATAGATAGTTTTAAAAAGGGCTTACACATAGATAAATTCTTAAAAGTAAATTACATTAATGCTTATGAAAATGTGTAGAAATTTGTGTCTCACTTCCTTTCTGGGATTCACATCCCCACCTATCCCTTGGTTGAACTTGATTGACTTACACTGACAAGCAAACAGGTAACAATGTTTTGAACTTTTGACTTTCAGGCTCCATACTTCACCATCCACTACTATCATTTTATAGACATAGTCATCTTGGTTCTCACATATAAATTAGAGTTTGCAACTATTTAGCATATGATTAGGTATGCAGCTCATCGATATCGGTATCTTAGGCAACAAAATTGCCGAACTGCATCATGTGAGTGCCATGACAGTTGGAAAAATACAAAATTAAGTCCGTCCATCCATTCCAAAGCCAAGAGGTTGAATTCCAGGCAAATTATCAGAGTCAACAAGTGAAAGATGCAGCGGTACTGTATCAGGCTGTAACTAAATGAGTGGCACGGTATTCCCATACCACTTTATGGTGATTCTCCATGAGTTGACCTTAACAATATCTGGACAGCACCAAATCCGTGGTGGATGGGATGCTGCTGCAGGAAGGAGCGGGCTCCACACGTAACTCAAGAAAGAAATCCCGGCAATCGTATCTTACTTTTCGGTTATGCTTTTAATTAACACCTCATGTTGTACAGTGTATACAAGGACGTTTTTCGGCTATTATGCCTTTGTCAACAGGTAAATAGTCAGGTATACATGTGGTATATATAGGTGAAACAATGAGTCATATTAGTTACGTCAGACGCCCACTTCTGGCGGCAATCAAACAAAACACAAAAAAATATATAAACATAATACATAATATAAATACAACTTGTAATGATGTTAAGTCAAAGGATACAGCCTAATCTTCCAGTGATAATATTTCAGCGTGAGGATAAGGTCTGCAAAGAAAATAAAAAAATAAAATGATAGTTTAGAGATGCATATTCCTTGTTCAAGCCTCTCAGTTGTACCGTATCCAATACATGGATCCAATATGCCTCTCTATTTAAAGTTTTTTTTATGTCTCCCCCTCTCCTAGGTCTCATTATTTGTTCCACAACCTGGAACTTTAATTGGGCAATGTAGTGTTTATAATTATCAAAATAATAAGGAAGAGGTAAAAGCAGGGTTTTTTTTTTCCTTATTGTCAACTTGTGTTTACAAATCCGGTCTCTTATGGTCTGCATTGTTTCTCCAACATATAACAGCCCACATGGGCATTTTATCAGATATATAACATTGGTAGATTCACAGGTGAATAAAACATTTATTTTAAAGGCCTTCCCTGTACGGGAATGATGGAATACAAAGCCCTTTATAATGTGGGAACATTGAAAACAATAGAGGCACAGAAAAGTGCCTTTTTTCTGAGTAGCTAACGTGCTCTGTCACAAGCCCTCTTTACTACTACAGGTCAGCATGTACCAATTTATCCCTGTAGCTAGAATCTCGCTTATTACAAATCAAAGGTGGATTTTTAAGTTCCTTCACATCTGGATAGGCCTTAGTCAGTAAGTGCCAGTGTTTTTGGACCACTTTATCAAAACCTGAACAAATTTCACTCTCTGTAATTTCTTACTATCAGAAGTGTGCATTTGTATATCATAGTCATCCTTAGCCTTGTCCAAAATTCGGGTATCCAAGTAATGTATGCCTCCAGCTCTGCTTCGCTTTTCAGCGAGGACAAGCTTTGTGAGGACAGTCAGCGAAGCCAGCGAAGAAAAGCTGGTGGCATACATTACTTGGCTAGCAGAAAGAGCAGCAAAAGCAAGATGCAGGTTTAGGACAGGTGAGGCAGTTTTTGGGCCATGCCAACTAAGCGTGGTGTCAGGGGAATCCAACAATTCCTGGCTGTGTGCATCTGTTGTCATTTGAGATGATTTTGAAGAGCAAGTAAACCATTCCAGTACAGCTGGATTGTTGGCAAAACATGACCACTGGCCAGGGCCTCTACCTCCCCCTCCCCCCTTGGAGGGCCCAGGCAACTGTCTGTTGGCCATAGTGTACAGTAACTATATCAGTAATATAATGGATAAGCTATGAATGTTGCAGCAGTTTAACAAGATGCACATGGCAATATATTAGACCACCATTTCATACTGAGGCACAGTAAGTCTATCGATAAAGTAATAGATTACCTATGACTGTGGCAGTAGTTGAACAAGATGCATGCAACAATATGTTAGAGCACCCTTTAATACCGAGGCACAGTAATTCTATCTATAAAGTAACAGATTAACTATAAATGTGACAGCAGTTGGACTAGATGCACGCAGCTATTTATAAGTAAGTCTATGTATAAAACAACATCTATAAAGTAACAGATTAACTATGAATGTGGCGGCAGTTGAACCAGATGTAGGTGGCTATATTTTAGAGCACCCTTTAATACTGACGCACAGTAAGTCTATCTTATAAAGTAATGGATTAACTGTGAATGTGGCAGCAGTTGAACAAGATGCACGTGGCGACATATTAGAGCACCCTTTCATACTGAGGCACAGTAAGTCTATGTGTAAAATAAAAGATTTACTATGAATGTCGCAGCAGTAGAACAAGATGCACACAGCGCTTACACTCAACCTGCAGTCTCCCTATGCTCTCCCTAAAGTCTCAAAAAACTCTCCCTATGATCTCCCTGCACTGTCTTTACACTTTCCCTATCCAATATTCTTTTTTAAACTATTTTCAGCAATACTGTCCCTAGCGTATGAGTGCTTGCCACGTCTCTCCCTATGCTCACCTAACAGTGAAATAGTGAAGACCGTGTGGAAGAGGTTTTTATAGGGCTGTAACATCACAGGGGGATAGCTAACAGCGGATTAGCTGACTTCACAGCATTATAGGTTATCTTCTGCTCCCAGGCTTCTTCCTTTCAGTGTGTAACACATGCAGCCACCATTTTAGGAAAAAATAATTTGTTACCATGAAGCAACAGGAAGTTTGCATTTGTGGCGAATCAAAATTTTTCTCAAGTTCAGATCGACTTCCACTTCGGATACTTCAATTCACTCAACACTAATGGAGAAGCAAATAAAAAAAATAATATTTATCAAGGTTTATTTTAAGTATTAAAACTAAAAAAAAATTGGTATTGCTGTAATCACACTGACCCAGAATTAAGTTAACATGTCAGTTTTACTGCTTAGGGAATGACATAAAAACAAAACAGTGGCGGAATTGTGTTTTTGTTTTTGTTTTGTTTTTAGTTCCACCCCATTTGAATTTTTTTTCAGCTTCCAACTATATCATATGCAATATTAAATGGTGCGATTAGAAAGTGCAACTTACACTGTACCCAACTACACACAGTACAACCAAAGGATAGAGGTAGATTTGTGGTTAAGTTGCAATAAGTTTGTAATATGTTTCCATGGAGAATTTAGTACAGCAAAGGGGAGGTGAACCCCTATAGATCATTGCTGAGAGGACTTGTTTTGTGTGCATGTGGCACAGAAAGCAACATAACTATGGATGTCCTGGGAAAGGTCACCAATAGTGTTGGGAAACCATGTCTAATGTCTTGAGTAGTTCATAATTACCAATTTTAGATTTATGCCCCAAGCAAGAATTTGTTTCCCATTAGCCATACGAACAAATGTATTCCTAGAAGGAATTTCCCTAATCAGAATGGGGACAAAATATGTAATTCAGGTCGGATAAATGATATGCTGCGGCTCAGCGACTTGATCTGCTGGATCAAATGAACCCTAGAGATGATCTGTCTTGATGTTCTCCGCAGGACAAAAATGAAGAACCAAAATGAAGTCAGAAAAGAAGAGAGGCCACTTGGGTTGGCAAGGATAAGCAGTCTGGAGATATGGTAGTTGAAATTTTTGTGGTCAGTAAAGATAACCTCTGTGTGACTACTTAAAACGCATTCAACTCCAACAAGAAGTTGCTGGTTATGGCAGGTTGGAGGCTGAGGAGAAGGCTTGCTTTAGGGTTTGGAATACAGCTTTGGCTTGAGGTGTCTAATCTTTAGTGTTCAGTGCCCTTTTGTTAGTGAGGGCAGAGATGGTGTCGGTTCACTGTGTGCCATTCTTGCCGTGTTGACTGGTTGCCACATACTGGGCCTAGGGCCATGTTTCGGTATGGCAGTCCATGTCCTGTTCAGTTTCTACTAGCCACAAATTTTTGTGGGTGCGAACTCTACCTCTGTAAATGGTCTCTCTCTTCTGTTTGTGTCTGTTCAGACTGTTCTGACCCCTGCAGTGCTTAACTGCTTCTGGGACTGTACAGTCTGTGTCTGTCTGAGCCTGTGTGAGTCTGTTCAGTCTTTTCTGATGTCTATTTTGCCAAGTCTGCTATGTCTGTACAGAGTACTCGTTTCAATAGTCTGTTCCGAAGTTTGTATCTGGGTTCCTGATCCGTTTATTTGCCTGTGCTCTGGTTCTGTATCATGTCATATTTGTGTTCCTAGTGCATCGCACCAGTGTTCCTCAGTCATAGGGTCAGCTGCCAAGTATACAAGGAGAATCTCAGGCGGTACGTCTCTGGTCACTAACTTGCAGTGAAGTCCACATACTTGGGAGGCACCAGAATAACGCCCTTAAAGTTGGCCTACCGTCAAACCGGTTACTTGACTTAGTGGTTCCACAACCATTGTCTGTACACTGGATCCGTATCTGATAGGTGTGGTAAGCATGGATAAATGTGGAATAAACTGCTTATAATAATTAACAAAACCCCAAAACCACTGGATGTGCTGAGGTGCTGTAGAACAGTGCAAGAATGCCGCCACTGTGACTGTCATGGTAGGTGAGGGAAGGAAAGAAAGCCAAATACAAAACACCAGACTAGGTCCCAAAGCTAGGTAAGAGGGAAACGTCACCACCTGACAATCCCTGAGCCTTTCCCTGACTGATGACAGCATGAGCAAATCCTAAAGAACTCTTGCGCTGGAACCTAAGTCCTGCTAAAACTGAAACAAACCCTCAGCTAGGGAGCAGGAGATAGACAACCGATTCCTTCCACCGTGAAGGAACCAGCATCTCCCTGAGGCCTAGTCAGAACACACAACCAAAGGGAAAGAAGGAGAACTTAGCTTAAGACGGACGGGGAGCAGTAGATCCACCAAGGGAGCAGGAGATCCACCAAACACTAGCTGAGAAATGCCAGGAGGAAATATAAACTGCAAGGGCTGCATGGAGAGGCGGGTATAAATAGCACCACTAAACAGCTAGAGATCAGAACCTGTGGAGAGGTGGGATCCTGCCCACAACAAAAAACAGCAAGGAAAAAGAGAAAGATCTGTCAGAAATACTCACGTGCAGCAAGTCTATCAGATCTGCTCAGGCCTCTCACACTGCAGGCAGTGACAGTACCCCCCCTTCTATGGGTGACCTCCGGGCACCCTGGACCAGCCTTATCAGGGTGTACCCTGTGGAAGGCCTTCACAAGGCGACTAACATTGACATCAGTCGCCGGAACCCACATTCTTTCTTACGGACCGTATCCCTTCCAATGTACAAGGTACTGAAGGGAGCCACAAAGAATTCGCGAGATGACTATTCTGGAGATCTGAAACTCCAGATTACCATATACCAAGACAGGAGGATTTACCAAGACAGGAGGAGGTGGCAAAGGAGATGGTTCAGCAGGTTCTGCATAGTTCTTCAACAAAGCCCTGTGAAACACATTATGGATCTTCCAGGCCTGCGGAAGTTCCAGATGAAACGCAACCGGATTAATAATAGCCCAGATTTTATAAGAACCAATAAATCTTGGGACCAACTTCCAAGAGGGCACTTTCAACTTAATGTTCTTAGTAAATAACCACACCAAATCACCCAAACACAGTTCCGAACCAGTCATACGTCTCTTGTCAGCCATCCGTTTATATCACTCGCCAATTTTTTTTAAATTAATTTGAATGTTAGATAGATGACAACGAAGAAGAGACTCTCTCCTCTTCAGGTATACCAGAGGATTGAGTCCCAGAAAAAGTACCAAACTGAGGGTGAAACCCATTTGCACCACAAATGGTGACTTATCAGTGGACTCCTGTCTATGGTTATTCAAGGCAAACTCAGCCAAGGACAAAAACTAAGACCACTCCTCCTGATTCTCGTCAAAATCAGACTAGGATCCACCGAATCCCCCCCCCCCCCCCCAGAAAGCTACACGATAACGCATTCGCTTTAATGTTTTTGGCCCCAGGGTGATAAGTGACCACTAAATTAAATCTGGTAAAAAACAATGACGATCTGGGCTGCCTAGGGTTCAGATGTTTCGCTGATTGCAGGTAAAACAGATTCTTATGGTCAGTAATTACCGTAATCGGAGATGAATCACTCCTTCGACACAATGGAACCTTTCCTCAAAGGCCAATTTAATGGCCAGCAACTCTCTATTCCCAAAATCATAATAAGCAAAGAATTTCTTTAAAATAAAAAGCGCAAACGTGCCATTTGCCAGGAGGGGTTGAGACACATTGGGTTGCACCAGAATGGGCGTGGACATTCCTTTATTGCAGAAAAAGCCTGTAATGCCACCTCCAACCAGACTGAGAAGTCCACACCCTTCCTAGTCATATCAGTCGAAGGCCTGACAACAGTGAAATAATTCAGGATAAATTTTCTGTAGCAATTAGTAAATCCCAAAAACCGCATCAGAGCTTTCTGATTCTCCGGTTGATCCAATTCAAGTACCGCACAAACCTTTTTGGGATCCATTCGAAAACCTGAGGCAGAAAGTAAGTAACCCAGAAACTGCAGCTCCTGAACCGCAAACACACATTTTTTTCAATAGCATAAAATGTATTCTCCCGGAGGATCAATAATACTTGTCTTGAATGATTCTGATGAGACTCCACCGGGGCAATAGTCAAACCTATAAGACAATGGGAGCATATCCCATTGTTGGAGGATCGGAGGATAAATAATACTTGTCTTAAATGATCCTGATGAGACTCCATATCCGGCGAGTAAATTAGTATGTCATTGAGATAAATAACAACAAACCTCCCCACCAAATAATGAAAAATGTCATTGATAAAGTGCTGAAAGACCGCCAGGGCATTAGTCAAACCAAAGGGAATGACCAAGTTCTCAAAGTGGCCCTCAGGGGTATTGAAGGCCGTCTTCCATTCATCCCTTTTCCTGATTCTTTTCAGATTATAAGCCCCTCTTAAATCCAAATTAGAAAACACCCTGGGTCCGACAATCTGATCAAATAAATCTGGTATCAAGGGAAGGGGATAAGGATCACTGACTGTAATAAGATTCAGTTCCTATAAATCTAAACACTGTCTAAGGGTCCCATCTTCTTTTTAAAACAAAAAAGAAGTCCGCAGCCACAGGTGACTTATATGGTCTAATATGTCCTTTTGCCAAACTCTCGGTATCATACTCTGGCATAGCTACTCTTTCGGGTTGGGAAAGCTTATATAACTGAGATTTTGGCAATTTAGCTCCAGGAATAAGATTGATGGGACAATCATACTCTCTGTGAGGGGGAAATCCTGATCTCCACCCTCAGAGAATACGTCCGAAAATTCAGAACAAAATGGAGGTAACACCTTAGTGGATACCACAGAAATAGATGCGCCTAGACAGCTGTCCATACAAAATCACTCCAATTACTGATCTGAGATGAAAATGGATGCAGGGTGCTCACATCTCGGTCCACCCGAACTGACAAAAAAACGGAAAATTTAGAATAAGAAATGAGGGGCACTCAATAATCTAGGAAATGCAGATAGTACTGAGGTAGGTAAACCAGATGTTTAATAAAAAAAATTTAAATAAAACCAATAAAATATAAACAACAGCATAAAATCAAATCAAATCATACAACATCTCAAATAGACGTCAGTCTAGAGAGTCCCTGTGCGACCACTGTAACTATGGGGCAACCACGAGCCCTCTCTAGAGGTAATAGTAGCAAGTGCGTCACAATCCCATGTGTAGGACTGAGCAATGGGTTCCGATGTGTCTTAATGGTAAGACTTGCAATTCAGTCACTTTCCACCAGTGCTAATGTGTGTAATCTCCAGTAGCCCAACTAGGCTATAGAACTACAGGTGGGCCATTTATATGGATACACCTTAATAAAATGGGAATGGTTGGTGATATTAACTTCCTGTTTGTGGCACATTAGTATATGTGAGGGGGGAAACTTTTCAAGATGGGTGATGACCATGGCAGCCATTTTGAAGTCGGCCATTTTGAATCCAACTTTTGTTTTTTCAATAGGAAGAGGGTCAAGTGACACATCAAACTTATTGCGAATTTCACAAGAAAAACAATGGTGTGCTTGGTTTTAACATAACTTTATTCTTTTATGAGTTATTTACAAGTTTCTCTTTGTTTACAGCCATTGACATGTTGCCGAGGTTAACACGTGAGGAGCGGATAGAAATTGTGTTGATGTCTGGTGAACGCAGTAACCGGGTCATTGCAGCAGATTTCAATGCAGGACACCCTACAAGACCACCCATCTCCCATGCTACAGTTAGCAAACTGCTTGCTAAGTTTCATGAAACTGGTTCAGTGTTGGATTTGCCAAAATGTGGACGCATGAAATCTGTCACTAATGAAGAAACATCAGTGGCTGTCCTAGCTTCATTCAGCAAGAGCCCACAGCGCAGCACTTACCGCATGTCACTGGAGAGTGGCATTAGTCGAACATCCCTTCGGCGGATATAAGCTACTCACAAATGGCACCCTTACAAACTCCAGCTACTGCAGCATCTCAACGAGGATGACCCAGATCGGCGCACTGAATTTGCAGAATGGGCAAAACAAAAATTGGAACAGGACCCTCAGTTTACACAGAAGATTTTGTTCAGTGATGAGGCAAACTTTTATGTGAATGGTGAAGTTAACAAACAAAACCACTGCTATTGGTCTGACACTAACCCACATTGGATAGATCCCTCCAAGACTGTTGGAACAAAAAAAATTGATAGTATGGTGTGGTAAATGGGGTACAAAGATAAGTGGGGCCATTCTTCATCAATGGAAACCTCAAGGCCACTGGATATGCGAAATTGCTACATGATGATGTGTTTCCCTCTTTATGCACTGAAGCTGGCACGTTCTCTGAGTTTTTCCAGCAAGATGGTGCACCACCACATTATGGGTGTCAAGTCCGAGCATTCCTAGATGAACAGTTTCCTGGAAAGTGGATTGGTTGTCGTGGTCGTTAATTGGCCCCCAAGGTCTGACCCCCTTAGACTTTTATCTTTGGGGTCATCTGAAGGCAATTGTCTATGCTGTGAAGATACGAGATGTGCAGCACCTGAAACTACGGTTACTAGAAGCCTGTGCAAGCATTTCTCCTGCAGTGTTGCTATCAGTGTGTGACGAGTGGGAGAAGAGGGTTGCATTGACAATCCAACACAATGGGCAGCACATTGAACACATTTTGTAAGTGGCCAGAAACTTGTAAATAACTCATGAAAGAATAAAGTTACGTTAAAACCAAGCACACCATTGTTTTTCTTGTGAAATTCCCAATAAGTTTGATGTGTCACATGATCCTCTTCCTATTAAAAAAACAAAAGTTGGATTAAAAATGGCCGACTTCAAAATGGCCACCATGGTCACAACCTATCTTGAAAAGTGTCCCCCCTCACATATACTAATGTGCCACAAACAGGAAGTTAATATCACCAACCATTCCCATTTTATTAAGGTGTATCCATATAAATGGCCCACCCTGTAGTTGGTATATCTCTATGACCCAGCAGAGTGCCCACACTACAATAAACAGTGATATACCAGTGATTATCTCCTGATTGGATACCCAGGATCACAGAAATCGCTTCACATCGTACCTCTGAAAAGCTGAGGAGTCACATGAGACGTCATGTGGATACTCCTACACCACATGGGACGCTGCTTTGGGTGAGGCGGCACGAGAGGCAAGCGGACTGAATTGCAAGTTATTT
Source organism: Bufotes viridis (assembly GCA_033119425.1). NCBI lineage: Eukaryota > Metazoa > Chordata > Amphibia > Anura > Bufonidae > Bufotes > Bufotes viridis. The sequence continues at coordinate 194,577,748 of CM065593.1, read as the reverse complement.
GCTAACCAAGGCCTTTCACTAAAAGAAAGTTTAACTAAAGAAAACCCCTTAAAACACAATTTTACACAAAATATTAATATTTCTGACATATCCCTCATGTTTTCAATTTGTTTAACATTCTCCTAAAAAACATCAGTCCTCATTCCTCTTTAAGGTTTTCAAAAAAACTCGTCACACAGAGGAGACATCATCACCATACTCTTCTTCTTCTTTTACTTCTTGATACATGGTATGACACAGTTCTATGAATAGATGAAGGGGAAGTACGTCGGGACTATACCCCTAACAACTCCTGTTTCAAATTTATTGCTATTCCCTGAGTTTCCCTGCCGACAGGACAGCGACTGCCGTCGCCCATATAATTACATCCCTGTCGGCAGGGAAACTCAGGGAATAGCAATAAATTTGAAACAGGAGTTGTTAGGGGTATATTCCTGACGTACTTCCCCTTCATCTATCCTGTCTATCTTTTGCCTTTTGGTTGGGGCCCTGAGCCCCCCTTCTCTGTTGAGTTATTATTTGGGGCCTTGTATTTCCTTTTACTAAGGTTGTATTAAAAGTTATATTTTAAAAGGTATTTTTTGCTAATACAGTTTTATTGCCGTAATCTATATTCAAAATCCTCTCCAGTGTTCCAAATAGCTAAATCCCAGGTTGAACAGTTATGATTGTCTGGGATATTAGTAGGTATAAAACATATATATTTATCAGACCATGTTAATCTAGCTGCTTGGACTCTATTTTGACACTTGTCTTGCATTAAGGAACAGATTTCTATCTCTACTGTGGATGTTTCTCCTACATAGAAAGTTATATTCATTGGGTTATAGTCATGGCCAGTGTTATACCAATCTGTGGGTTCCGCAAGGTAGCCTGTTCTTAGTCCAACCCACCAACCCATCCCATCAGTATTGTCCCTAATGAAGGCATCCTAGATCTGATCCTTTTGTCTGGGATAAGGGAAGGGAGTCTTCACTAGGTCTGAGACAAGTCTTATCTAATGAAAGACCTCCCTTTGTACCTGGAATTTTGACAATAGAATCAGATCTTACTTTGTCCCTACCTTCCTAACCAGTTTACAGTGGGACAGATGGATCCAATTTTGACAGTTGAAGGGGTTGTTAGCAGGACTTGGTATGAGCCTTCCCAGCGTGGTTAATGCCAGTGTTTCTTTTTTATGACCTTAACCAGGCCCCAGTCACCAGGCTTTACTGACAAAGGTTCATCTATAGGATCAACTGGAATGAGATATGGAACAGAAACTTCTTGTGTTAATTAGCCTTTTTACCATTTAATCAGCAAGGGTTAAATCTGCTACTTCATTTGACCTAGTGAATACTTTTAGTTGAGGAATGACATAAGGTCTACCATACATCATTTCAAAGGGTGTCAGTCCTGAGGCTGCAGGTGTCACATGCATATTTAAGACTACTAATGGTAAGCAATATATAGAGTTTTCCCTGTTTCTTCCATAGTTTTCTTCAACTTATTTTTAAGTATCCCATTGTGTCTTTCTACCAGGCCTGCTGACTGCAGGTGATATGCACAGTGGTTTTTGAGTTCTATTTACAGATTTTGTGCCACTGGGGATGAAACATTATTTACAAAATGTGACCCATTGTCACTGTATATTTTCTCAGGTATCCCAAACCTAGGTATTACTTCTTTCACCAATGCCTTGGCTACAGAGATTGCATCTGGATGCTTCTGCATGTGTTTTGGAGTTGCCCCAAGCTCGGCCCCTTTTGGAAGGAGGTTCATGAATCATTGGTTAAGATGTTCCCCTTCGTGATCCCGAACACACCGGGATTCTTCCTACTTTTTCATTCTGATCTTCCCCCTTCGACGTTGAGAAGGACCTGCTTAAGTACCCTGGTAGTGGCAGCTAGAGCCTGTATCCCAGCGAGATGGAAATCGCTGTCGCCCCCTCAGATTAGTCTCTGGATCCACAAGGTTGAAGACATTCGGAGAATGGAGGAGCTTACTTCGACTTTGAAACATGCCACCTCGGCGCACGTGAAGGCATGGACCCCTTGGCATACCTTTCGGGGCACTCAGGAATATCAGACTCTCCTGACTCGTTAGCCCTCTTAATATCCATCCCTGGTCCCCCCCCCTCCCCCCCCTTTTTTTTTTTCTCATCTACCCTCCTTGTGTGTTGGTGTTTTCGTTGGTTTCGTTAGTCCGTAGTTTGTTATGTGTTTTTTTTTTTTTTTTTTACTTGTTGCACTGTTTTAATGATGGTAAAGAATTGCCTTGATACTAATTGTACCTCTGGTGTTGGTCCAAAGTACTCTTGCTTACGTACATGAAAAGCATATAGTATACCTGCAGGACTTTCCTCATGGCTGATTGCTTATACCTTTGCCTGTTTTTTTTTTTTTTTTTTTTCAATGTATACACATTTGTATGCTGATGTCGATTGTACCCTTGGGCCGCTATGTTACCTTTTTGATAAATGATAAATAAAGAATAAAAAAATAAAAAAAAAGAGATTGCATCTGGGTAACTTTATCCACTTAGTGAAGGCATCAATAATCAACAGACATGCCTCTGTTAGAGCTATTAATTCATCCGCTAGTGCTGAAAGATGTCTTGGGAGCTGTTTAGCTACAAGTACCTTTTTCTTGTGTCACTACAGCATAACTTGCTACATTTGTTTCATCAGAATTTCTCTTGCTTGAACCATCTTACAAACAGAGTGAGGTCACTGTCCGTATATGGCGTATCCCAGAGATCTGCTCTTGGCAGGACCTTTTCAGCTATTGCTGATAGACAGTCATGTGAATCCCCATCTAAAGCAGTCAGTAACAATGTGGAGGGATTGAGGGTAGTACATTGCTCTAGAGTAAGATATGTTGTGACAATAGAAGTCTCATGGAAGAGAAGGTTCTAGATGGTGAGAGGTATGAAATTTTGTTTTGTAATTAAAATTGAAGCAACTGTGTGTGGGAATTTGCGTGTGAGTGGATGGAAAAGTACTAACGAGGCTGAAGCCTTTAGGCCCCTTGCAGACCAGCGTTCCTCCCGGAGCTAGTCCGCAATGGAGCTCCCGGCCCGACCTTCCTGCACTGACGGGATTCACATAGCATTATATTGATTTATGATGCTATGTAACCCTTACAGTTCAGGAATGTATTGGATAACACTGGCATAATGCTGCCAGTGTTATCCAATACATTCCAGAACTGTAAGGGTTACATAGCATCATAAATCAATATAATGCTATGTGATCCCTTGGCAATGCTGGGAGGTCAGGCAGGGAGCTCCGTTGCGGACTCGCTGCGTGAGGAACGCTCGTCTGCAAGGGGCCTTATAGCTTCTGCTGCAGCATCTACTGCATGCACACAGGGAGGCACTATTCTTGCTACAGGATCAAGGAGAGATGAATAGTATGCCAAGGGTCTACTTCTTCCCCCATGAGCCTGGGTTAGTACTGAGGTCATATATCCATCCTTGCAATTAGAGATGAGCGAATCGAAGTTGACGAAGTGAAATTCGATCTGAATTTCAGGAAAAATTTGATTCCCCCACGAATCCGAATTTCCTCACGTTTCGTAGTAACGAATCGCATTTTTTCCTGCACGTGTGAGGACATGGAACAAGGAACTCTGGGAAGGCGGGATCACCCATAATTCAATGCATGCAGCCAATTAGTAGCCAGCCAGCCCTATGATGTCAAAGCCCTAGAAATAGCCTCAGCCATCTTGGATTCTGCCATTTTCCAATGTACTTAGAGCAGGGAGAGACATCAGCAGGCACTAGGGACAGTGCTAGAAAAAAGTTAAAGGGATTCTGTCACCTGGATTTTGCCTATAGAGCTGCGGACATGTGCTGCTAGATCGCTGCCAGCATGTCCGCAATATATATTCCCCATAGCTCTGAGTGCTTTTATTTAGGCAAAAAACACCCAGCACTGCCACACATCCTCCGAATCTTGTTTTTTGCCTAAATAAAACACTTAGAGCTATGGGCAATGTATATTGCAGACGTGCTAGTGGCGATCTAGCAGCACATGTTTGCTGTAAAGGCAAAATCCAGGTGACAAAATCCCTTTAATTGCGCAAAAAAAAAAACGATTTACAAGTTCAGGGAAAGATTATTCAAGGTGTAGGGAAAGGGTAGGGAAAGGATAGGGAGGAATCATTCCATAACATTTATGTTGAACAGGGTTCAGTAGGGGAGGTTACCGCCTGGGTAATAGAAACAATCCTATTACACCTTGCTGCATTGACTGGGGACCCAATTGCCATTATACAGTTCTGTAATTCCAGCAAACCGTTCTTGTTATTGGGGTGCAAGTGCTGTTTGATACAGCCATTAACAGGGTTTATTACAAGGAAATATTTCTATGTCTTATTTGCCCTTGTGCGGTGCAGTTATATGTTCTAAAGCATTTTTTGGCTTGTATTAGTGGGAAAAAAATGGCTTATTAGCCATTGTGTGGTGAAGTGAAAAAATAACAGTCCTTTTTTAGTGGCAAAAGAAAAATATATTTGCCATTCAGCGGTGCAGTTATATGTTCTAAAGCCCCTTTTGTTGTGTATTAGTGGCCAAAGTAAAATATATTTGGCGTTCAGCGGTGCAGTCATATGTTCTAAAGCCCTTTTTGGCGTGTAATAGTGGCAAAATAAATATATATTTGCCGTTCAGTGGTGCAGTTATATATTCTAAAGCCTTTTGTGGCGTGTATAAGTGGAAAAAAATTATATATATTTGCCGTTCAGCAGTGCACTTATATGCTCTAAAGCCTTTTGTGGAGTGTATAAGTTGGAAAAAAAAAGAAATATATTTTCCATTCAGCGGTGCAGTTATATGTTCTAAAGCCCTTTTTGGCATGTTTTAGTGGCAAAAAAAATATGTATTTGCCATTCAGCGGATATGTTCTAAAGCCCTTTTTGGTGTGTATTAATGGGGAAAAATAAAAAGGGCTTATTAGCCGTTCTGTGTTGAAGTGAGAAAATTATAGCCCTTTTTGGTATATCTTAGTGGCAAAAAAAAAGTATTTGCCGTTCAGCGGTGAAGTTCCATTTACAGGGTGTATTAATAGGATAGATATGTATGTCCTATTAGCGGTTCTGTGGTGAATTGTGAGCCCACTGGGTAACTGTGGTTTCTGCCCAGCCACACCAGCAACTTGCTCAGGTGAAGCAGCTTCCGCCTCCACTTTCTCACGCCTTTGGTCCTGCGAAAATGTCCGCCTCTGCCTCCTCATCCTCCACCGTGTCCTCAGCCTCCACTGCAGGGACAATTCACAGTGCCCCTACAGCATACCACATGTGTAGGGCATGGCGGTGTCACGCTGTTCTGCACTTCGTTTGACTGGGCAGGTCTGACCGGGGGGGGCCCTCCGCGCTCACATTCCTCTGCCATGGCTGCTGTGGCAGGGTGGGGGGTAGGAGCAGTTCCAGCTCCATCAGCAACAACTTGAGTCAAGAGTCGCTGATGAGCAGCTTTCTTCACCCGCCTAGTGAAGAAACTACTCACTAGCAGGAGCAGCAGCTAGACCTGGATCCGGACCTGAACCAGCAGGTGGTGGCATACTCGGACAGTAAATAGAAAGAGATAGGCACTCACCACCTGAGACCACTATGAGTGAAACTAAGACTATATATTTATTATCAATAAATAAAAAAAAAATTATGCATTAAAAAAATGATAAAAAGTTAGGCAATAAACTGTGATAGAAAATTGGCAATAATGGAGAAAAATAAATAAAAATAATAAAAATAACATAAAATAACGAAATATAGACCAATTGTCAAGTTATCTCATATGATGCAGCCTTTATATTTTAGCCACCTAAAATGCATGGTGAAGAAGATTCACCATGCATTTATCACCCTATCCATTTATTATCACATTTATCTAATTATTTTAATATGAAGTAAACCCCTGATAGTGAACATGAAAGAGAAAAATATAAAAAAATATAAGACAAATACTTCCAAAACAAACGAAAGAAACAAGTTTGAAAATCCTACACTGCATCCCATAGTTGATCTAATAATACAATAAAATCGGAAGATACAACAGTATTTATCAGATACATAGGTTAACAGTAGTGTTGAGCGAACAGTTCGAGCATAGTTCGGGTTCGTACCAAATTTTGGGGTGTTCGGGACACGAACCCGAACATTTTCAAAAAGGTTCGGGTTCATTGTTCGGCGATTACTTCCCGCTTTCTGAAGGACTACACAGCAGCCAATCAGCTAGCGTTTTACTTCTTGCCCTAAGAGCCCATCACAGCCATGCCTACTAATGGCATGGCTGTGATTGGCCAAGTGCAGCATGTGACCCAGCCTCTATTTAAGCTGGAGTCACGTAGCGCCGCACGTCAAACTGCTCTGAATAGTGTAGGGAGAGGACACAGCTTCTGTGAGGGCGAGATTAGGCAGGGAAAAGTCAGCAACAGCACCTAATGAACTGATCGATATACAGCTGTGAATGATTGAACTTCTGCTAGTTACTTGCTCACTGGTTTTTAGGCTGCACAGAGCGTTTTTCTGTCACTTATTTTCTGGGGTGATCGGTGGCCATTTTGTGACTTGTGGTGCACCAGAACAAGCAGCCACCAAGTCCATCAATCCATCAATACTAGTTTTTTTTTTTTTTTTTGCTATATCCTACATCAGGGGCTTGGCTGTGCTAATTGTCACCCCAAGAAACTCAGGATAGCAATTTCGATATTTTATTAAGGGGTTAAATACAATTGCCCAAATACCAATCCCCTAAATCTGGTGTTCCAGCTTTGGCTAGCCAAGTATAATACTGTCTGCTGTCTGGCAAAGGATAGATTGTTTTCTGTGGTGAAATTCAATTGCCAAAATAGCAATACCATAAATCAGTGGTTTCAGCTGTGGCTGGCCAAGTTTCATAGTGTCCTGCAAATTATATATTTTGTTCTGGGGTGAAATTCAATAACCAAAATAGCAATACCATAAATCAGTGGTTTCAGCTGTGGTTGGCCAAGTTTCATAGTGTCCGCAAAAACATATATTTTGTTCTGGGGTGAAATTCAATTGCCAAAATAGCAATACCATAAATCAGTAGTTTCATCTGTGGTTGGTCAAGTTTCATAAAGTCCGCAAAAACATATATTTTGTTCTGGGGTGAAATTCAATTGCCAAAATAGCAATACCATAAATCTGGTGTCACAGCTGTGGATGACAAAGTATAATAGTGTCTGCCAAATCATATACTTTGTTCTGGGGTGAAATTCAATTGCCAAAATAGCAATACCATAAATCGGTGGTTTCAGCTGTGGCTGGCAAAGTTTCATAGTGGCCGTAAGAACATATATTTTGTTCTGGGGTGAAATTCAATTGACAAAATAGCAATACCATCAATCAGTGGTTTCAGCTGTGGCTGGCCAAGTTTCATAGTGTTCGCAAATACATATATTTTGTTCTAGGGTTAAATTCAATTGCCAAAATAGCAATACCATAAATCAGTGGTTTCAGCTGTGGCTGGCCAAGTTTCACAGTGTCCTGCAAATTATATATTTTGTTCTGGGGTGAAAATCAATTGCCAAAATAGCAATACCATTAGTCAGTGGTTTCAGCTGTGGCTGGCCAAGTTTCATAGTGTCCGCAAAAACATAAATTCCATTCTAGTGTGAAATTCAATTGCCAAAATATCAATACCGTGAATCTGGTGTTCCAGCTGTTGCAGGCCTAGTTTAAATCTGTCCATAACAGGGTATATTTTGTTCTGGGGTGAAATTCAATTGCCAAAATAGCAATACCATAAATCTGGTGTCACAGCTGTGGATGACAAAGTATAATAGTGTCTTGCAAAACATATATTTTGTTCTAGAGAGAAATTCAATTGCCAAAATAGCAATACCATAAATCTGGTGTCACAGCTGTGGATGACAAAGTTTAATAGTGTCTGGCAAAACATATATTTTCTTCTGGGGTGAAATTCAATTGCCAAAATAGCAATACCATAAATCGGTGGTTTCAGCTGTGGCTGGCAAAGTTTCATAGTGGCCGTAAAAACATATATTTTGTTCTGGGGTGAAATTCAATAGACAAAATAGCAATAACATAAATCTGTGGTTTCAGCTGTGGCTGGCCAAGTTTCATAGTGTCCTTCAAATATATATTTTGTTCTGGGGTGAAATTCAATTGCCAAAATAGCAATACCATAAATCAGTGGTTTCATCTGTGGTTGGTCAAGTTTCATAAAGTCCGCAAAAACATATATTTTGTTCTGGGGTGAAATTCAATTGCCAAAATAGCAATACCATAAATCTGGTGTCACAGCTGTGGATGACAAAGTATAATAGAGTCTGGCAAAACATATATTTTGTTCTGGGGTGAAATTCAATTGACAAAATAGCAATACCATAAATCGGTGGTTTCAGCTGTGGCTGGCAAAGTTTCATAGTGGCCGTAAAAACATATATTTTGTTCTGGGGTGAAATTCAATTGACAAAATAGCAATACAATAAATCAGTGGTTTCAGCTGTGGCTGGCCAAGTTTCATAGTGTCCGCAAATACATATATTTTGTTCTGGGGTGAAATTCAATTGCCAAAATAGCAATACCATAAATCAGTGGTTTCAGCTGTGGCTGGCCAAGTTTCACAGTGTCCTGCAAATTATATATTTTGTTCTGGGGTGAAAATCAATTGCCAAAATAGCAATACCATTAGTCAGTGGTTTCAGCTGTGGCTGGCCAAGTTTCATAGTGTCCGCAAAAACATAAATTCTATTCTAGTGTGAAATTCAATTGTCAAAATATCAATACCCTGAATCTGGTGTTCCAGCTGTTGCAGGCCTAGTTTAAATCTGTCCATAACAGGGTATATTTTGTTCTGGGGTGAAATTCAATTGCCAAAATAGCAATACCATAAATCAGTGGTTTCAGCTGTGGCTGGCAAAGTTTCATAGTGTCCGTAAAAACATATATTTTGTTCTGGGGTGAAATTCAATTGCCAAAATAGTAATACCATAAATCAGTGGTTTCAGCTGTGGCTGGCCAAGTTTCATTGTGTCCGTAAAAACATAAATTTTGTTGTGGGGTTAAATTCAATTGCCAAAAGAGAAATACCATAAAAAAGTGGTTTCAGCTGTGGCTGTCAAACTGTAATAGTGTCTGCCAAAACATATATTTTGTTCTGGGGTGAAATTCAATTGCCAAAATAGCAATTCCCTGAATCTGGTGTCCAAGCTGTTTCAGGCGAAGTGTTAATCTGTCCGAAAAAGGGTATATTTTGTTCTGGGGTGAAATTCAATTGCCAAAATAGCAATACCATAAATCAGTGGTTTCAGCTCTGGCTGGCAAAGTATAATAGTGTCCGCCAAAACATATATTTTGTTCTGGGGTGAAATTCAATTGCCAAAATAGCAATACCCTGAATCTGGTGTCCCAGCTGTTGCAGGCCAAGTGTTAATCTGTCCGTAAAAGGGTATATTTTGTTCTGGGGTGAAATTCAAATGCCGAAATAGCAATACCATAAATCACTGGTTTCAGCTCTGGCTGGCAAAGTATAATAGTGTCCGCCAAAACATATATTTTGTTCTGGGGTGAAATTCAATTGCCAAAATAGCAATACCATAAATCAGTGGTTTCAGCTGTGGCTGGAAAAGTTTCATAGGGTCCGTAAAAACATATATTTTGTTCTGGGGTGAAATTCAAATGCTAAAATAGCAATAGAATAAATCAGTGGTTTCAGCTGTGGCTGGCCAAGTTTTATAGTGTCCTGCAAATTATATATTTTGTTCTGGGGTGAAATTCAATTGCCAAAATAGCAATACCATAAATCAGTGGTTTCAGCTGTGGCTTGCCAAGTTTCATAGTGTCCGCAAAAGCATATATTTTGTTCTGGGGTGAAATTCAATTGCCAAAATAGCAATACCATAAATCAGTGGTTTCAGCTGTGGCTGGCCAAGTTTCATAGTGTCCGCAAAAGCATATATTTTGTTCTGGGGTGAAATTCAATTGCCAAAATAGCAATACCCTGAATCTGGTGTTCCAGCTCTTTCAGCCCTAGTTTAAATCTGTCCGTAACAGGGTATATTTTGTTCTGGGGTGAAATTCAATTGCCAAAATAGCAATTCCATAAATCAGTTGTTTCAGCTGTGGCTGGCAAAGTTTCATTGTATCTGGAAAAAAATATATATTTTGTTCTGGGGTTAAATTCAATTGCCAAAATAGCAATACCATAAATCAGTGGTTTCAGCTCTGGCTGGCAAAGTATAATAGTGTCCGCCAAAACATATATTTTGTTCTGGGGTGAAATTCAATTGCCAAAATAGCAATACCCTGAATCTGGTGTTCCAGCTGTTGCAGGCCTAGTTTAAATCTGTCTTTAACAGGGTTTATTTTGTTCTGGGGTGAAATTCAATTGCCAAAATAGCAATACCATAAATCAGTGGTTTCAGCTCTGGCTGGCCAAGTTTCATAGCGTCCTGCAAAGGATATATTTTGCTCTGTGGTGAAATTCAATTGCCAAAATAGCAATACCCTGAATTTGGTGTTCCAGCTGTTGAAGGCCAATTGTAAATCTGTCCATAAAAGGATACCTTTCATCCAGGGCCTAAATACTAGCCCTAAAAGAGATATTCCCCTAAATCAGTGGTTACTGCTGTGCCTGGATTAGTGTAATACGCTACATAAATAAATAGACAGATAGTGTTAGGTGCCTGTAAAAAAAAGGCCTGAATTTAAAATCAATACATTGGGCCAAATATTTTTTTTCTTATTGTGGTGCTTGGTGATTGGTAACAATGAGGAAAACATCTAGTAAGGGATGCGGACGCGGTCGTGGTGGTGTTAGTGTACCCTCTGGTGCTGGGAGAGGACGTGGCCATTCTGCCACAGCCACACGTCCTAGTGAACCAACTACCTCAGGTTCCAGTACCCGCCAGAATTTACAGCGATATTTGTTGGGGCCCAATGCCGTTCTAAGGATGGTAAGGCCTGAGCAGGTACAGGCGCTAGTCAATTGGGTGGTCGACAGTGGATCCAGCATGTTCACAACATTGTCTCCCACCCAGTTTTCTGCAGAAAGCGCACAGGTGGCACCTGAAAACCAAGCCCATCAGTCTGTCACATCACCCCCATGCATATCAAGGAAACTGTCTGAGCCTCAAGTTATGCAGCAGTCTCTTATGCTGTTTGAAGATTCTGCTGGCAGGGTTTCCCAAGGGAATCCACCTAGCCCTTCCCCAGTGGTGGAAGACATAGAATGCACTGATGCACAACCACTGATGTTTCCTGATAATGAGGACATGGGAATACCACATCATCGGAGTGCGCACGTCTCTGATGATGACGAAACACAGGTGCCAACTGCCGAACAGGAGGTCAGGGAGGAAGACTGTGTGGAAGGCGATGCAGGGGACGATGAGGTCCTAGACCCCACATGGAATGAAGGTCGTGCCACAGACTTTCATAGTTCAGAGGAAGAGGCAGTGGTGAGACCGAGCCAACAGCGTAGCAAAAGAGGGAGCAGGGGGCAAAAGCAGACCAGCCGCCGCCAAGAGAGTTCGTCTGCTACTGGCCACCGCCACCAGGGACCGAGAACCCCAAAGGCAGCTTCAAGGGGTTCCCTGGCATGGCACTTCTTTAAACAATGTGCTGACGACAAGACCCGAGTGGTTTGCACGCTGTGCCATCAGATCCTGAAGCGAGGCATTAACGTTCTGAACCTTAGCACAACCTGCATGACCAGGCATCTACATGCAAAGCATGAACTGCAGTGGAGTAAACACCTTAAAAACAAGGAACTCACTCAGGCTCCCCCTGCTCCCTCTTCTGCTGCTGCCTCGGCCTCTTCCTCCGCCTCGGGAGGAACGTTGGCACCTGACGCCCACCAAACAGAGGATGTGCCACCGACACCACCACCTGCGTCACCAAGCATCTCCACCATGTCACACGGCAGCGTTCAGCTCTCCATCTCACAAACCTTGGAGAGAAAGCGTAAAGTACCACCTAGCCACCCTCGAGCCTTTGGCCTGAATGCCAGCATTTCTAAACTACTGGCCTTTGAAATGCTGTCATTCAGGCTGGTGGACACAGCCAGCTTCAACAGCTGATGTCCATGGCTGTCCCACAGTATGTTGTTCCCAGCCGCCACTACTTCTCCAAGACAGCCGTGCCTTCCCTGCACAACCAAGTATCCGATAAAATCAAGTGTGCACTGCGCAACGCCATCTCTGGCAAGGTCCACCTAGCCACAGATACGTGGACCAGTAAGCACGGCCAGGGACGCTATATCTGCCTAACTGCACACTGGGTAAATGTAGTGGCGGCTGGGCCGCAGGCGGACAGTTCCTTGGCACACGTCCTTCCGCCGCCAAGGATCGCAGTGCATCATTCTTTGACTCCTGTAGCCTCCTCCTCCTACTCGGCTTCCTCCTCCTCTGCTTCCACCCGCTCATCCAGTCAGCCACACACCTTCACCACCAACTTCAGCACAGCCCGGGGTAAACGTCAGCAGGGCATTTTGAAACTCATATGTTTGGGGGACAGGCCCCACACCGCGCAGGAGTTGTGGCGGGGTATTGAACAACAGACCGACCAGTGGTTGCTGCAGGTGGGCCTCAAGCCCGGCCTGGTGGTGTGCGATAATGGGCGAAATCTCGTTGCAGCTCTGGGACTAGCCGGTTTGACGCACATCCCTTGCCTGGCGCATGTGCTGAATTTGGTGGTGCAGAAGTTCATTCACAACTACCCCGACATGTCAGAGCTGCTGCATAAAGTGCGGGCCGTCTGTGCGCGCTTCCGGCGTTGACATCCTGCCGCTGCTCGCCTGTCTGCGCTATAGCGGAATGTCGGCCTTCCCGCTCACCGCCTCATATGCGATGTATCCACCAGGTGGAACTCCACCTTGCACATGCTGGAGAGACTGTGTGAGCAGCAGCAGGCCATAGTGGAGTTTCAGCTGCAGCACGCACGCGTCAGTCGCACTGCGGAACAGCACCACTTCACCACCAATGATTGGGCCTCCATTCGAGACCTTTGTGCCCTGTTGCACTGTTTCGAGTACTCCACCAACATGGCCAGTGACGATGACACCGTTATCAGCGTTACAATACCACTTCTATGTCTCCTTGAGAAAACGCTTAGGGCGATGATGGAAGAGGAGGTGGCCCAGGAGGAGGAGGATGAGAGGTCATTTTTAGCACTTTCAGGCCAGTCTGTTAGAAGTGGCTCAGAGGGAGGTTTTTTGCAACAGCAGAGGCCAGGTACAAATGTGGCCAACCAGGGCCCCCTACTGGAGGACGAGGAGGATGAGGAGGAGTTGGAGGAGGATGAGGATGAAGCAGGTTCACAGCGGTGTGGCACCCAACACAGCTCAGGCCCATCACTGGTGCGTGGCTGGGGGGATACGGAGGACGATGACGATACGCCTCCCACAGAGGACAGCTTGTCCTTACCTCTGGGGAGCCTGGCACACATGAGCGACTACATGCTGCAGTGCCTGCGCAACGACAGCAGAGTTGCCCACATTTTAACGTGTGCGGACTACTGGGTTGCCACCCTGCTGGATCCCCGGTACAAAGACAATGTGCCCACCTTACTTCCTGCACTGGAGCGTGATAGGAAGATGCGCGAGTACAAGCGCACGCTGGTAGACACGCTCCTGAGAGCATTTCCAAATGTCACAGGGGAACAGGTGGAAACCCAAGGCGAAGGATGAGGAGGAGCAAGAGGTCGCCAACGCAGCTGTGTCACTGCCAGCTCCTCTGAGGGCAGGGTTAGCATGGCAGAAATGTGGAAAAGTTTTGTCTCCACGCCACAGCTAACTGCACCACCACCTGATATGGAACGTGTTAGCAGGAGGCAGCATTTCACTAACATGGTTGAACAGTACGTCTGCACACCCCTCCACGTACTGACTGATGGTTCGGCCCCATTCAACTTCTGGGTATCCAAATTGTCCACGTGGCCAGAGTTATCATTTTATGCCTTGGAGGTGCTGGCCTGCCCGGCAGCCAGTGTTTTGTCTGAACGTGTATTCAGCACGGCAGGGGGCATCATTACTGACAAACGCAGCCGCCTGTCCACAGCCAACGTGGACAAGCTGACGTTCATAAAAATGAACCAGGCATGGATCCCACAGGACCTGTGCCTCCCTTGTGCAGAATAGACATTTATAACTGCCTTCCCCTCAAACATGTATTCTTGTTCTCCGGGGCACTTCTTTATTGAATCCTCATTTTTTTAACTTTACCATGATCTTGCGGTGCAACCCAAAGTTGAATATACCTCTCCTCTGTCTGGGTGCTGGGGCCGAAATAACTGAAAGTGGCCTTCTCCAGTGGTGGGTGATATGACGCATGATTCCTTGCTGTGGGACCTGTATCCTCGGTCTGGGTGCTGGGGCCGAAATAACTGAAAGTGGCCTTCTTCAGTGGTGGGTGATATGACGCATGATTCCTTGCTGTGGGAACTCTCTCCTCTGTCTGCGTGCTGGGGCCGAAAAAACTGAAAGTGGCCTTCTCCAGTGGTGGGTGAGATGACGCATGATTCCTTGCTGTGGGAACTGTATCCTCGGTCTGGGTGCTGGGCTAAAATAACTGAAAGTGGCCTTCTCCAGTGATGGGTGATATCACACATGATTCCTTGCTGTGGGACCTCTCTCCTCTGTCTGGGTGCTGGGGCCGAAATAACTGAAAGTGGCCTTCTCCAGTGGTGGGTGATATGACGCATGATTCCTTGCTGTTGGACCTCTCTTTAATTGATATTGGTTAATTTTTATTTATTTTATTTTATTTTAATTAATTTCCCTATCCACATTTGTTTGCAGGGGATTTACCTACATTTTGCTGCCTTTTGCAGCCCTCTAGCCCTTTCCTGGACTATTTTACAGTCTTTTTAGTGCCTAAAAGTTCGGGTCCCCATTGACTTCAATGGGGTTCGGGATAAAGTTCGGGTCGAGTTCGGATCCCGAACCCGAACATTTTCCGGAAGTTCGGCCGGACTTCCCGAACCCGAACTTTCAGGTGTTCGCTCATCTCTAGTTAACAGCAAAGAAACTTTGTTTTGTATTCATTAGTAGATTCTCATATATTTTATATTTATTTTTATTTTATTTTTATGTATGTAAATTATTTATCTATATATTTATAGACCATTTAGTGAATGTATAGACATAAATAAATACATAAATTAATACATACATGTCATATAAAGGGTGAGAAGAGACTAAAGACACCAAAATGCAACTATATAAAAAAAGCAGTAGTTTGTAATCACCGCATTAAAACGCATATTAAGAAAAACATTGGAATATTTAGAAAAATACTGAAACATCACACAGCAAATAAAGTCTGAGACTGTATAACTTACTTAATATTTACTCTTGAAATACCATCGAAATGGATGTAAAATGGGCAGAATATAAAAGGAGTAACCTTCCAAAACATACAGATCCACTCCACTTTTTAATCCACCTTTTTTTATGAAAGACAGCCCAGGAAACATATATTTATAAGGGTACAAGCACATTGGTGAACTTAGCCACTGAGAAAGGAGTAAGAATATATACTCTGAAATGTGTCTGGCATGTAATAAGTCACTTGCAAGTACCCTCTTCTCAAGAAATAAATCATTATGTCCTCCAATTGAGGGTATATGGAGCGCTTCACCACCATCTAGTTTGCTACCCGAGAGACGCTGTTCGCATGGTAAGGATGCGCAAAGCAGGCAAACAAGCTACCAACGAACATGTGGGACATGACTTCAACCATACAAGGTGTAACATAATCTATCACAGCGCGATCCTTTAAAAGAAACACGGAGGTAAGACCGAGGCAAGTGCCGAATACCATGTGGGGCCCCACGGTAGGCACTCATCTCCGTTCGTTTACAACTAACAGTGAGTATTACGTATGGACAACAACGTATGCATATATATTGCCTGGAGCATTTTGATTGTTAAAGTAGAGCGACCCTGGACTGGGCACTTTGAAACATACTTTTGAAAAATCTCTTTGAGCTAATTTTTTGAATCATATTCCGGATTACCTACAGAAGATCTCGGTATGAGGTTTGTGAACTAACCATAAATAAAGTATCCAATTTCATTTCTAAAGCATTTCAAAATAGACACTAACAGCAATCTAAGCTCTAGGTAACAACTGCTACTCCGGAAGCCTGGACTCACACTGCACATTATAATTCAAGGTCTATATAGTAATAACTAATTGTGTTATCAAACATACAGTGGATATTGCAGCCATTCATAAACTCATGTATAGTAATAACTAACTAGCAGTATATGGAGTCTACCTATTGACAATATGGTTTATTTCATAACCCACAATCAAATCAATTGACGTCCATTTCAGACGCTATTTATCCATACATGTGATTAACCCCTTAAGGACACGGCCCTATTTCACCTTAAGGACCAGGCCATTTTTTGCAAACCTAACCAGTGTCACTTAATGTGGTGATAACTTTAAAACGCTTTTACTTATCCAGGCCATTCTGAGACTGTTTTTTCGTCACATATTGTACTTCATGACACTGGTAACATTTTGTGAAAACAGTTCATTTTTTTGTATAAAAAAATACTAAATTTACCAAAAATTTTGAAAAATTTGCTAATTTTCAAGTTTCAATTTCTCCACTTCTAAAATACATAGTAATACCTCCAAAAATAGTTATTACTTTACTTTCCCCAAATGTCTACTTCATGTTTGGATCATTTTGGGAATGCCATTTTATTTTTTGGGGGCGTTACAAGGCTTTGAAGTTTAGAAGCAAATCTTGAAAATTTTCAGAAAATTTCAAAAACCCAATTTTTAAGGACCAGTTCAGGTCTGAAGTCACTTTGTGAGGCTTACATAAAAGAAACCACCCAAAAATGACCCCATTCTAGAAACTACACCCATCAAGGTATTCAAAATTGATTTTACAAACCTTGTTAACCCTTTAGGTGTTCCACAACAGTTCATGGCAAATGGACATAAAATTTCAGAATTTCGATTTTTTTGGCAAATTTTCCATTTGAATCCATTTTTTCCAGGAACAAAGCAAGCGTTAACAGCCAAACATAACCCAATATTTACTGCCCTGATTCTATAGTTTGTAGAAACACCCCATATGTGGTTGTAAACTGCTGTATCACCAAACGGCAGGGTGCAGAAGGAAGGGAACGCCATATGGTTTTTGGAAGGCAAATTTTAATGGACTGGTTTATTTACACCATGGCCCATTTCAAGCCCCCCTGATGCTCCCCTAGAGTAGAAACTCCAAAAAAGTGAACCCATTTTGGAAACTACTGGATAAGTTGGCAGTTTTGGTGGTATTATTTTTAGGGTACGTATGATTTTTGGTTGCTCTATAATACATTTTTGTGAGACAAGGTAATAAAAAATAGAAATTATGAAATTTCATCTCCATTTGCCATAAACTCTTGAGGAACACCTAAAGGGTTAATAAAGTTTGTAAAATCAGTTTTGAATACCTTGAGGGGTGTAGTTTCTTATATGGGGTCACTTTTATGGAGTTTCTATTCTAGGAGTGCATCAGAGGAGCTTCAAATGTGACATAGTGTCAAAAAACCAGTCCGTCAAAATCTGCCTTCCAAAAACCATATGGCGTTCCATTCCTTCTGCGCCCTGCCGTTTGTCCATAAAACAGTTTACAACCACATATGGGGTGTTTCTGTAAACTACAGAATCAGGGGAATAAATATAGAGTTTTGTTTGACTGTTAACCCTTGCTTTGTTACTGGAAAAAAATGATTAAAATGGAAAATTTGGAAAAATTAGCTGTTTTGGGACCGTATTTATTTTATTTTTGTGACTGTGTTCATCTGAGGGGTTAGGTCATGTGTTATTTTTATAGAGCAGATTATTAAGAACGTGGCAATACCTAATATGTCTACTCTTTTAATTTATTTAGGTTTTACACTATAATATCCTTTGTTAAACAAACAAAAAACTATTTTAGTATCTCCATAATCTGAGAGTCAGTTTTTTTTAGTTTTTGTCCAATTGTCTTAGGTAGGGGCTCATTTTTTGCGGGATGAGGTGACGGTTTTAATGGCACTATTTTGGGGTGCATATGACTTTTTGATCGCTTGCTGTCACACTTTTTGTGATGTTAGGTGACAAAAAACTGCTTTTTACAGTATTTTTAATTTTTTTTTGCGGTGTCCACCTGAGGGGTTAGTTCATGTGTAATTTTTATAGTTCAGGTTCTTACGGACGCGGCGATACTTAATATGTCTACTTTTTATTTATTTATTTAGGTTTTACACAATCATATAATTTTTGAAACAAAAAAAAAATCATGTTTTAGTTTCTGCATAGCCTAAGAGCCATAATTTTTTTATTTTTTGGGCGATTTTCTTAGGTAAGGTATCATTTTTTTGCGTAACGAGGTAACGGTTTGATTAGTACCATTTGGGTGTAGATACAACTTTTTTGATCACTTTTATTAACTTTTTTGGGAAGTGAAGTGGGCAAAATTTTAATTTTATCATTGTTTTTTGGGGGGTTTTTTTATGACGTTCACCGTACAGGAAAAGTAACAAACCCATTTTATATATCAGGTTGTTATGGACGCGGTGATATATAACATGTGTGGTGTATTTTTTTTGTTTTCTTTTTTATTAGTGATAAATGTGTTTTTTTGTTTTTACCTTTTTTCACTTTTTTTACATTTTTTTTGGACCCAGACCCACTTGGTTCTTGAAGATCCAGTGGATCTGGTGTCTGTATAATACAGTACAGTACATTATATAATGTACTGTACTGTATTTTTTACTTGACACTTAGTCTGATCAGACTTTTGCCTTTAGCAAAAGTCTGATCAGACTTCTGTTACCATGGCAAGCAGGACGCTTTTGAAGGCGTCCTGTTGCCATGGTTACCGTCCTCCGCTGCTATAACAGAGCAGCGGAGGATGAGGAGGGAGGGAAGCTAGGGACTGGAGCTAGAGGGGCTGCACCAGGCACAGCAGCCCCCCACAGCAGCTCCCTCCCCTTTAGCCACTTCCATACAGCGGTCCCTACGGATATGCTGACACTCTGCTTGTTACGCTCGGCCATCCTGAAAATGAGCGGAGGGGCGGGCAGAGGATCGCGCGCCCACCCCCCGCACCGCCTGCCGAACCGCCTCCCGCACCGCCCGCAAGCCTCCCCCCCTCCCCGCACCGCCCATCAC
The DNA here is from genome assembly GCA_033119425.1 of Bufotes viridis. Lineage (NCBI taxonomy): Eukaryota > Metazoa > Chordata > Amphibia > Anura > Bufonidae > Bufotes > Bufotes viridis. The sequence goes on along the minus strand of CM065593.1, from coordinate 194,558,610 downwards.
AATGAGGGCACAGGGGGGGAGGTTATAGGAATAAAAAAAAAACATTTGCCGGCATTTTAAAGTATCTGATCTAGACCGCGGGGATCAGATACATTGCAAAGCGCTGCAAACCGCAGGTCTGAATTGACCTGCGGTTTGCAGAGATCGCCGATACGGGGGGGTCACAGGACCCATCTCGGCATATGAACATGGTTCCTGCTGCACGATCGCAGCAGGAACCATGTTTCTAGCAAATTTTATTTTATTTTTTATACAGGACTAAATTTAGGACGTATGGGTACGTCCTGTGTCCTTAAGGACTCGGACATTAGGGCGTATCCATACGTCCTATGTCCTTAAGGGGTTAAGGTGGCTAAAATATAAAGATGGCATCATATGAGATAACTTGACAATTGGTCTATATTTTTTGTTATTTTATGTCATTTTTATTATTTTTATTTATTTATTTTTTCCATTATTGCCAATTTTCTATTACAGTTTATTGCCTAACTTTTATCATTTTTTTATGCATAATTTTTATTTTATTTATTGCTAATAAATATATAGTCTTATGTTCACTCATAGTGGTCCAGGTGGTGAGTTACTATCTCTTTCTATTTACATTACAACTGATTATTGACTGGGTGGGTCATTTAGATAAGTGCACCATATCCAAAGCAGAAAACAGGTGAGCAACTTTATTAATACATTATTGTCACTTTATACTTGGACAGTACCCTGCCAACCCACATTGAAGATCAGCTGGACTACTGAGCAGCCAAACTGGATTTGTGGCCACAACTAGCAGAGTTTGTCCTGGAACACCTGTCCTGCCCGGCTAGTAGTGTGGCATCAGAGCCGGTGTTTAGTGCGGCGGGGGCAATATTTACCCCAAGAAGAACTCATCTGTCCACCCAAAATGTGGAGAGATTGACCTTTGTCAAGATGAATCAGGCGTGGGTCGGCCAGGATTTCCACCCACCAATGCCTGATGCATCAGACTAGATCAGGCATCCTCAAACTGCGGCCCTCCAGCTGTTGTAAAACTACAACTCCCAGCATGCCCAGACAACCTACAGCTATCAGGCTACAGCAGGGCATTGTGGGAATTGTAGTTTTACAACATCTGGAGGGCCGCAGTTTGAGGATGCCTGGACTAGATCATCCATGGTGCCACACCAACAATTTCACAAAAGAGACCGGTTTCTTTTGGCTACTTGCCTCAGCTACTATTCTGATGCTACCACCCGCCTCATGCCACATATCTGATGCCAAGTGCTCCTTCTTTCACCCATCTTCAGCTGGTACTCTGATTGCCAACCACCTCCCTACTCTGTCCCCGAAACCCTCGGTGGTCTCCTGATGCTGCTGCCACCTCCACACTATGTCACCTTGCCACTCTGTGGCCTCCTGATGATGATGCTGCCCCCTCCACACCCTGTCATTGTGACACTCTGTGGCCTCCTGATGCTGCCGCCACCTCCACACTTTTCAAAGTTATCATATATATACAGCACTCCTAGGTTTCCTTGGTACTGGGTGCACGTCTCCCAGGGATGGTAAAAAGTCCCTGTATTCATATACATCCAACGTCTGACAAAAATAAAAAACGGAAACAGCACTTCCAATGCAATCTGTGATTTAATCCGGATGCAACGTTTCGGCTAACAATAAGCCTTTTTCAAGCATGCATATACATGATCAAGTGCAGGTATAAATAGTGTCACAAACCATTTCTCCCCAAGTAAGGCACACCCCTTCATAGGTCAGGGGGCGTGCAAAGTAGCAAAAGACATAGCAATCTAGCTGTTTACATCAAAAAGTGAGATATAAAACCTCTTAGTGCAAATGGGTAGGTTACCTTAATACCTTAATGGATAGATTTCGGGGTTTCTGTCCTCAAGAAAATATATAACCTCCTTAATGGATAGCTACCTTTTGGAACGTATTTCCGTTTCTCATAAATACTTCCTGTTCAGTGACCCTCTGGGCGCCTTTTCTCTATATCCTCTGTGTGCACGTGTGTGTGGAATACAAGCTGCGTTCCACCGCCTACTACCGGTATGTCACTTCCGGTTTGCGATTATTGCTTGAATGGATGAGGCGCATAATGCGTTTCACTATGTGTCTTCGGGGGTTGGATAAGGCGCATAGTACGTTCAATTAGTGATTCTAGAGTTGAACGGAGGACAGTATATCTGGATAGAAACCCACTGATTATTTTATTGTATCAAAGCCCCTGTAGTTTGACTATAAAAGAACAGGGGGCGTGGCTGCTAACGTTTTGTCTCAAAGTCCAAAAAATCTCTGTATGTTAGGTCACAGACATTTAGAGCAATACAGTTGCGATAAGGAGAATATGTTTTTACGTTTTCATAAGGTATCTCAATCCTATTCTGGGAGTCCGACAGGGGGCGTGGCCATGAGGCTCATTTATATCGTTATGAAGCATCCCCCTGTTAATATATGTCCCCGTAGGTGCTCTGTGTATCCATATTTTTAGCGTGACACCTGAAATATGAGCTTTATCAAGAGATACCAGATCATACGTCAATTTAAAAATTGCCATGTTGAAGGAGAATCACAGTGTGAGACAACTCCCTCAGTTTATGAGTAGCTCTCGCGCGAAGAATATAGTTCTGTAATCATAACTCCATCATCACTTTAAGGTATAAGGTATCTTACCCTACCACCATATGGAAAGAGTGCAGGGTGAGAAAGAAGACCTAGAATTCCCATTAAACAGTGGTCGTATACCTAGAAGATTAAAAACAAGTTAATGCACATAATGGATGGCTCAATATTAAAAAAATACAGAATATATTATTATTCAAGTCCATCAGCATATTACAAAAAAGGAGTCAACGCATAATCAATGTTCATGCCTTTCGGGAATAATGTGTCCAATTCGTGAATCCATTCCAATTCGCGGCGTTTCAATAGGCGTTCTCTATCTCCGCCCCTTCTTTGTTTGGGAATGTGATCAATAACTCTGAACCTTAGTTGACTGATATTATGGTTGAAATCAATAAAATGTTTTGGTACTGGTTGTTCAAAGTTTTTCTTTTGGATTCTTGATTTGTGTGTATTGATTCTCTCTCTGCATTCCATAGTGGTCTCTCCAACATACAGGAGACCACACAGACATTGTAGGGTATATATAACAAATGTGGATTGACATGTGAGAAAGTGTTTGATCTCATATTGTTTGCCCGTCCATGGGTGCGCAAATTTAGAACCTTTTTGCATTGCATTGCAGTTACTGCAGTGGAGACATGGGTAACAACCCATTTTTTTGGGAGCAAGGTAAGTTTGCATGAGTTTCTTGCTGTCTGGACCACTATCCGACCTTATTAAGTGATCTTTTAAGTTTTTAGGTCTCTTATAGGCCATCATCGGTGGGTCCTTAAATATTTCCACATTCGGATGTCCCCTTTGTACAATGTTCCAATTGTCTCTTATTATATTTCCCACTTGTCTACTCAAGTTGTTATATGTATTTACAAAGAGAATCCTGGTTGTGTCTTTTTTAGGTTTTTGGTTAATAGTTCCTGTCGTGATATCCCTTGGATATCCTCTATGTGTTTCTGCAATATGGGAGCAGGATAGCCCCTTACCACGAATTTCTTTGTCATCTCTCCCATCCTCTGGGTACACAATGTCTCGTCATTGATTATTCGTCTTACTCTCATAAGTTGTGACCTGGGGAGTGTGTTGATTAGATTTCTGGGGTGGAAGCTGTCAAAGTGCAACAGATTGTTCCTATCTGTAGATTTGACACATAAGTCAGTGATTAAACCGTTTTGATCCGTTTTCTTTACAGAAACATGTTGTAGAGTGGACCATGGTGAATTGTAGATCCGTATCAGCACCATTAAGGACAGTCTCAAAAAATCATGTCACCTTCCCAAGTCATAAATACATCATCGATGTATCTCCACCAACACCGTGTCTGTGGGAACAAGGTGTTCTTGTAGATGATTTCCTCCTCAAATTCATTCATAAAGATATTAGCATAAGTCGGTGCGACGTTAGAACCCATAGCGGTCCCCTGTCCTCTGGGTACACAATGTCTCGTCATTGATTTTTCGTCTTGCTCTAATGAGTTGTGACCTGGGGAGCGTGTTGATTAGATTTCTGGGGTGAAAGCTGTCAAAGTGCAACAGATTGTTCCTATCTGTAGATTTGACATATAAGTCAGTGATTAAATTGTTTTGGTCCGTTTTCTTTACAGAAACATCCAGGAACTGTAGTTCTGTTGTGGAGTGGACCATGGTGAATTGCAGATCCGTATCAGCACCATTAAGGACAGTCAAAAAATCATGTGGTGAGGCCATGTCACCTTCCCAAGTCGTAAATACATCATCGATGTATCTCCACCAACACCATTTCTGTGGGAACAAGGTGTTCTTGTAGATGATTTCCTCCTCAAATTCATTCATAAAGATATTAGCATAAGTCGGTGCGACGTTAGAACCCATATCGGTTCCCCATCGTTGCATATAGTAATTATCACCGAACAGAAAGTAATTTTGGTTAGCACAATCTGTAGGAGTTTTAATAGGAACGTTATTAACGCCTCTGGGTAGGTTGATTTTATCAAGGCCTTTCTGACAGCCTGTATCCCCTTCTGATGTGAGATGGACGTGGAAGTTTTATCAAAAAATCCATAGTATCTTGTATGTATGATTTAGTATCGATGGTCTAATGTCTCTTTGTTCTCAAAAAACACCTTCAGTCTTGTACGAAATAATTTTTTCAGTTCAATGTCAAACATAAACCAATTCATTTCAGTGTATGGAGCAAATTACGTAGCTTTGTTTAAAAGGGAGGTTTCTGCCTGTAATAATGTTTTCGAAGAGATGTTTACTACTAGGTCCTCCTTTTCGCCCTAGCTGGATAGCGACGAAATGGGGGTTTCCTCTGGTTGCCGGTGGTTGTCATTGTGCTTGTGGTGTTCCGGCCTCCTCCTCTCTATGGTCTGTGTCTCTTTGTGTTGTATTTTTCTCCTCCGTCCCTAAAAAGACGGTGTTTCTGAGGAATCCAAATCTCCTGTTGCTGATCTTTTCCCTTTTGGGCCTCTCCTTCCTGTTCGTCTCCTTGGTGGTTGTTCCCTCTGTTGCTGCCAACAATATATATTTCCTCTTGAGTAATCCTCTGAGTCTCGGTACCATTTTTGTCTTTTTGTCTCCTCTATTTCTGCGCGATGTTTGGTCAGGTGTGGTTGTACTTTTTATTTTAGTTTACTTAGTTCAATAGGTGAGCTACTATTAACAAGTTCCGTTTCTATTTCATGGATCTTCGTTGTGCACTTTTGTATTTCTTCTTGTAAGTATTCTAAGTTAAGCAGAATTAGATCCAAAGAATATTTATTTGAGATCTGCACAAAGCAGGTGCAGAATACTGGATTATCCTGAAATAAAGTCGGATGCAGGCGTGATCTCAAGTCCCTCGGTATTCGCTGTGTTTTATGGTGCGCAATTTGCTCCATACACTGAAATGAATTGGTTTTTGTTTGACATTGAACTGAAAAAATTATTTCGTACACTAAGACTGAAGGTGTTTTTTGAGAACAAAGAGACATTAGACCCTCAAAATGTTGAGGTTAGATCCCAAAGAGATATACTCAGCTCAAAAGAGTGTGGACTAAAGAAAAAAAGTTCCTTCAGTCCACCCACTACGGACCACAGTGTAGAGGCATACATTCAAGTAATCTCAGAACAAATTGACCAACTCAAACGTAACAAAGTACAAAACATCACACATAAGAACCTATCTAGAGAGGAGGAAATAGCATTATGTAACTTAAAACGTAATAAGAACTTAACGATTAAAACAGCGGACAAGGGAGGGGGCTTAGTGTTACAAAATACCACTGACTACCTAAAAGAACTTACACGGCAGTTAGGTGACAGGGAAGTGTACGAGTTATTACACAATGATCCAAAATTCTGAATTATGGAGGAAATAAGGAAGACACTACAAGAAGCTTTATCTGATAAAACCATAGACCAAGATCTAGTTGATTTCCTAACAGTTACACATCCGGTCACACCAGTGATCTATTGTCTACCTAAAATCCATAAATGGCTTTTGGACCCCCTGGGACGTCCCATAATATCAGCAAATGATTCCCTTCTGTCCCCACTAGCAATTTTTCTGGATAAAATGCTGAGACAGTTTGCCATCGATACTAAATCATAGATACAAGATACTACGGATTTTTTGATAAAACTTCAAGAACTAGAGATCACTGAGACAACCATCTTGGTTTCCTTTGACGTAGTAAGCCTATACACGTCCATCTCACATCAGAAGGGGATACAGGCTGTCAGAAAGGTCTTGATAAAATCAACCTACCCAGAGGCGTTAATAGTGTTCCTATTAAAACTCCTACAGATTGTGCTAACCAAAAATTACTTTCTGTTCGGTGATAATTACTATATGCAACGACGGGGGACCGCTATGGGTTCTAACGTCGCACCGACTAATGCTAATATCTTTATAAATGAATTTGAGGAGGAAATCATCTACAAGAACACCTTGTTCCCACAGACACGGTGTTGGTGGAGATACATCGATGATGTATTTATGACTTGGGAAGGTGACATGATTTTTTGACTGTCCTTAATGGTGCTGATACGGATCTGCAATTCACCATGGTCCACTCCACAACATGTTTCTGTAAAGAAAACGGATCAAAACAGTTTAATCACTGACTTATATGTCAAATCTACAGATAGGAACAATCTGTTGCACTTTGACAGCTTCCACCCCAGAAATCTAATCAACACACTCCCCAGGTCACATCTCATGAGAGTAAGACGAATAATCAATGACGAGACATTGTGTACCCAGTGGATGGGAGAGATGACAAAGAAATTCGCGGTAAGGGGCTATCCTGCTCCCATATTGCAGAAACACATAGAGGATATCCAAGGGATATCAATACAGGAACTATTAACCAAAAAAACGAAAAAAGACACAACCAGGATTCGCTTTGTAAATACATATAACAACTTGAGTAGACAAGTGGGAAATATAATAAGAGACAATTGGGACATTGTACAAAGGGGACATCCGAATGTGGAAATATTTAAGGACCCACCGATGATGGCCTATAAGAGACCTAAAAACTTAAAAGATCACTTAATAAGGTCAGATAGTGGTCCAGACAGCAAGAAACTCATGCAAACTTACCTTGCTCCCAAAAAAATGAGTTGTTACCCATGTCTCCACTGCAGTAACTGCAATGCAATGCAAAAAGGTTCTGAATTTGCGCACCCATGGACGGGCAAACAATATGAGATCAAACACTTTCTCACATGTCAATCCACATTTGTTATATATACCCTACAATGTCTGTGTGGTCTCCTGTATGTTGGAGAGACTACTATGGAATGCAGAGAGAGAGAATCAATACACACAAATCAAGAATCCAAAAGAAAAACTTTGAACAACCAGTACCAAAACATTTTATTGATTTCAACCATAATATCAGTAAACTAAGGTTCAGAATCATTGATCACATTCCCAAACAAAGAAGGACGCCTATTGAAAAGCCGCAAATTGGAATGGATTCACAAATTGGACACATTATTCCCGAAAGGCATTAACATTGATTATGCATTGACTCCTTTTTTGTAATATGCTGATTGTAAAGGGGGAATGTTAATTGTTATTATTTATGCCAATATCACTAATTAATATTCATAAATAGGCGGAACCATCTACTGATAACTCCACCTATTTATACCTTAAAATATACTCACTATTGCCTAACTCTGGTCACTGGCTATCTGCGAGCGACTTACTGAACTAGCTACCGCTAGTGAGACACACTACACAGTAGGTACAAACAACACACGATATTTATTAATACCTACAGTACAGTAATAATGACGCATACAATACAGTACATACACAGCACTAAAAGTACAGTACTAACTACACTACACACAATCCCAAATTCCACCCCACAAACTAGCTAGTACAAGTTACACACATCCATACACACTATAGCCACCCACCCCGCCTGACGCTAGACTATCCCTTGGGGAAGCAAAAAGGGTATACAGCAGTGAATATATATACTGCCACACACAATTCAGGGGTGCAATAAAGGAGTACAGGCTACTGCAATAGACGGGAGCTCTGCAGCAGTATTTATTGCTGCGGTGGCAGGGGAGATTTGGGGAATGCAGAGGTGATAGGGCTACAGCAGGGGTTAAATGCTGGCAGGGGTAGTAAATGCTGGCAGGAGTTAAATGCTGGGGAAGATCGTTGGTGGTATGCGGTAGGTAGGGGTTAAATGCTGGGATAGGGTAGGTAGGGGTTAATGCTGGGGACAATCGTTGGTGATATAGGATAGGGTAGGTAGGGGTTAATGCTGGGGACGATCGTTGGTGGTATAGGGTAGGTAAGGGTTAATGCTGGGAAAGATCGTTGGTGGTATAGGGTAGGTAGGGGTTAATGCTGGAAAAGATCATTGGTAGTATAGGGTAGGTAGGGGTTAATGATACTTATGCTCGTCTTCTAGGGGTTTGCTTGTCGTCCTGGGGATGATTCTCATGGGGGGGCAGCTCGGCTCCAACTGCCCAGTGCAGGGCCTGCTGTACATTTATGTCCGGCTGCCGCCCTGCCCACACAACGGCATGCGAGCTTGCACCACTGTGAGGGACACGTGGGCTGGCGCAGTTAGATGAAGTCACCACCCAGACCGTGCGTCCAGCACGCATGCGCCGCAGGTCTGCATGTTCTTGCTGACAGGCGGGAGATCCTTTGATCTCCCGCCTGTAGCTCTTTGCATTCCGGACAGCGCGATAGTAATTGCGCTGCCGGAATGCGCATAATAGAGGGTGGGGAGGTTTCTCCCCTCTCTCTATTATGCATAATTATCTCCAGCAGCGCTGAAGATAATTATCACAAAAGGATTCCAGATTCCTTAGAATCTGAAACCTTTGTGTTCACCAGAATGACCGGACCTTGTCCGCTCATTCTGGTGCCTGGAACCAGATTGCATCAGTGTAAATTCTTGGGGCACATTCACACTGATGCACCTGGTTTCAGGTCACCCAAGGGACATCATACAAATGGGGCCTATGGAACAGGGGGGAATATATATATATATATATATATATATATATATATATATATATATAAAAGGGGACATAATAAGGGGACATTACTACAAGAGGGGCCAACAAGAGGCACATTTCCACAGGGGCAGCAATGAGCCCCTGGGAAATACTAAGGGCAGATGTGTGCAGATGCTGGGCACATCTGCGCACATCATCCCATAATGTGCCTATATATATATTCATATATATTACACATGCATGCATGTGTTCACATGCATATACATATATGGAAGGCACTCACTTATCTTGGCACTGGAAATATCGGTAAAAAATATACAGTAGTTTATTAATTAAAATGTGCAGTAAAATGTAGATATAGAGAAGAACCGGACCCGGTAATTAATATAAAAGCTTATACAAAAAAATTTATATGGAAAAATTGGTGTGTGGAAAAAAAAAAGGGTACAAATAATTATTTATCTCCTGACCACACAACAAGATATTATTATAACAAAGATAATATATACAGGTCCAGCGGTATTAGTCTCTTTTTTTATATATATAAATCTTTGCTATATAGATACAGACTGTCCAGGTAAAATTGTCTCCAGTGATCCATATATAGTTCTTTTAAATGGGTCCCAAATTATGATGATTCTGGTGAGTTCCTATATGTTGAAGGATGGGTCACCACTAGATATGGTGTTGTATTAAATGGTATGGAGGGTGTATTTTCCTCAATAACACAGCCGGTTGTGGCCTATATTCAGCACAGCAGTAGAGCACACTCTGACAGTAGTGTCAGTTAGTAGCGATGAGTGTATCTCACTGAAGAAGGTACTGTGTGTCCTGAAATGCATTTGGGCGGTACCAGTACCGGAGGATTTATGGACTACAAGTAACATCCAGACCTCAGGACCGCTCCAATATACTGTGCACACTTTATCATATACAAGAAGCGCCTGCATTACTATCCATCTCCACGTGGGACGCCGACCTGAAGTTCAGCCGGCGGGAAAAATCGTGACTCCCAGCACACACAAGCCTTCATCAACATCGGGCGCATCAGCACAGGACAACATCGACACTTTGAAGATCGGTAATGTAGCCAGTGAGGCACCCAACAGAAATCATATATTGTTACTTATCTAACAAGTGGTCTGGGAACAATTTACTGTGCCATTCACCTAACGGCTGACCCGATACTTATACTAATAAGGAGTGTGGGGAGTCGCTCTGGTAGATAGCGGTGCGGGTGCAGTACAGAGGCAAAAGGAGTCCAGTAAGTGCAGCAAACAGTGTTTAATTCACACTTGCACAACATAAACAGCATACAGTCACTTGGGGTTAATTCACACCCAGCAGAAAAACGTGAGGCAAAACAAAAAGTCAAATACAGGTTCCAGTCACCTGGGAGGTTTAGGTGCGGATTCACACCTGGCTGTCAGTCCAGCCGCAAGACAGTCGACGTCAGGCTTCCAGGCCGTCTGCACTCCTCCTTGCTGGGCTCTGGCTTCCAGCCCAGAGAACTCCCAAACTCAAATGATTCCACAGCCAACCCAGCCCAAAACCAGGACTGGGTCGTGGGGAGCAGCCACCCACCCTACACTTTAGCTGCTCCCGGTAAGAGCCGGCCCGGATCGGCTTTGCAGCCATGCTATTTAACAACTATGTCAGTAGCACTAGCTGCTGCTGACATCAACAAAAACGGCTATTACCTCACCGAGGCTATGAACCTCGGTGACACATACCTGCCATCCACGACGGCACCCTGCACCTTACCACATACCCCCCCCCCTTTGTTCAACCCTGAGGGGGTGGACACATGTGAGGCAGTGGACGCGGGAAAGGGCATCTGCATTACCCTGCAAGCGGCCTGCCCTATGTTCTACTGAAAATGTGAAATTCTGCAAGGATAGAAACCACCTGGTGACCCGAGCATTCCTCTCCTTGGCCTGGCTCATCCACTTGAGAGGGGAATGGTCGGTCACCAGACGGAACCTCCTCCCTAACAGGTAATAGCGGAGAGATTCGAGTGCCCACTTGATAGCCAGGCACTCCCTCTCCACTATACTATACCTGGTCTCGGCTGGGGTGAGTTTACGGCTCAGGAAGACAACGGGATGTTCTTCCCCATTGACCTCCTGAGACAGTACTGCACCGAGACCTACCTCCGAGTCATCCGTCTGAACGACGAACTCCCTGTTGAAGTCGGGTGTCACCAAAACCGGGGACCCACACAGGACCGACTTCAACGCGGAGAAAGCCTCCTCCGCCTTCTCGTTCCAGCTAAACTTCCCCCACTTCCGCCCCTTCAACAGGTCTGTCAACGGCGCTGCTATTGTGGCAAAGTGGGGCACAAACCGCATGTAGTACCCTACAATTCCCAGGAAGGACTTTACCTGCCTGGTGGTGACTGGTCGGGGCCAGTTACGAATGGCCTCTACCTTAGTTACCTGCTGCTTGATGACTCCGCGCCCAATAACATATCCCAGATATTTGGTCTCTTCCAACCCAATCGCACACTTCTTTGGATTGGCGGTTAGACCAGCTTTCCTCAGGGCATCTACTACCGCCTGCACTTTGGGCAAATGGCTTTCCCAGTCGGTGCTGTGGATGATTACATCATCTAAGTAGGCCGAGGCGTACCGACGATGGGGTCGCAGCACAATATCCATTAGCCTTTGGAAGGTGGCGGGGGCGCCATGCAGGCCAAAGGGTAACACCTTGTAATGATACAGGCCCTGCGAGGTAACAAAAGCGGTTTTTTCCTTGGCCGCCTCCGTTAAGGGTACTTGCCAGTATCCTTTAGTGAGGTCTAGCACAGAAAAATAACGGGCTTGCCCTAAATTCTCAACAAGCTCGTCTACCCGGGGCATGGGATACGCATCGAACTTGGACACTTCATTTAATTTGCGAAAATCGTTGCAGAACCGCAACGTCCCATCCGGCTTGGGTATAAGAACTATGGGACTGGCCCACTCACTTTTCGATTCCTCAATGACATCGAGCTTCAACATTAATTGCACTTCCTCCGCGATGGCCCGTCGCCGAGCCTCGGGTACCCGGTATGGTTTTAGCCGGATTTTGGCCTGAGGCTCAGTGACGATGTCATGTTGGATGAGAGACGTGCGGCCAGGGAGGTCCGAGAACACATCCGTGTTCCGACTGATGAACTCCCTAACTTCCTGAACTTGTTTGGAAGACAGGCTGTCTGCAATTTTTACCGTGGCTACCGCTTCGCAGGCCTCGAACTGTGGGGCTGGACCCTTGTGACCTAAAAGCCCTGGCCGGGGGCTGTTGTCGTCGGCCGTGTCCCTGTCTCTCCACGGCTTCAGTAAATTCACGTGGTACACCTGCTCCGACTTGCGCCGCCCTGGCTGGTGTACTTTGTAATTTACTTCCCCTACCTTCTCGATAACCTCATAGGGGCCCTGCCACCTAGCTAGGAACTTGCTGTCAAGGGTGGGCACCAGAACCAAAACCCGATCTCCCGGGTTGAAGTTCCGTACCCGAGCCTGACGATTATACACCCTACTCTGGGCTTGTTGCGCTGCCTCCATATGCTCCCGGACCAGCGGCAACACCCTTTCCATCTGGTCCTGCATCTGGGTGACATACTCAATGACACTTTTGTGGGGGACAGGCTGTTGTTCCCACGCTTCCTTGGCGATATCCAACAGGCCCCGGGGGTGTCTGCCATAAAGCAGTTCGAAGGGCGAGAACCCAGTAGAAGCCTGGGGCACCTCTCGCACGGCGAACATGAGATAGGGCAGAAGCAGGTCCCAGTCCTTCCCATCTCTGGACACCACCCTTTTTAACATATTTTTTAGAGTTTGGTTAAACCTTTGGACAAGACCGTCTGTTTGCGGATGGTAAACGGACGTCCTTAACTGCTTTATACGCAACAATTTACACAGTTCCCTCATAACTTTGGACATAAAAGGGGTCCCTTGGTAGGTCAGAATCTCTTTTGGCAGGCCCACATGGGAAAACATTTCCATTAACTCTTTTGCAATGAGCTTAGCCGAGGTATGTCGCAGAGGCACCTCTGGATATCGAGTAGCATAGTCCAGAATCACCAGGATATGTTGGTGACCCCTAGCAGACTTCGGTACGGGTCCGACCAGATCCATGGCAATACGCTCGAATAGGACCTCAATTATTGGGAGAGGGACCAGGGGACTTCTGTAATGCGGCTGGGGGCTATTTATCTGACAGGTCGGACAGGACTTACAGAACTCCTCTACTTCCTTAAACAAACCGGGCCAGTAAAATCGCTGTAGTACGCGGTCCTGCGTTTTCTGCCACCCCATGTGTCCCCTAAGAACATGTTGGTGGGCAAGCTCCATAACAAGCTTGCGATATGCGGTGGGCACCAACAACTGTTCAACGGGCTCACCTCGGATTTGGTTCACCCGATACAACATATCCTGAAGAACAATAAATCGTGGGAACATTAATTCAGCCCCAGGTTTCTGGGGTTTACCATCAATCATTACAACACTTTCCCAGGCCCTGGTTAGGGTTTGGTCCCGGTGTTGTGCGGTCCCAAAATTTTCCCCGGAGACATTGAGGTCTGCCAACTCAGGTCCCGGTGGCAAGTCCTCTGTGTCTCCCACCATTACCCTCAGTGGGGTTGCCTCCCCCTCTACCACTGGAGCAGTGGTCACCCCTACCGCTGGCCCTTCAGATTCGGGCTCCCAGGGTTCTGGCCTTCCAGTGGTATCAGGCCACTCTTCTAGGGTTACCCCTGTCTCGGGTCCCTCAGATACCTTTATTGCCAGCCACAGCGCCGGAAAACCTGGGAAGTCCCTCCCAAGTATCAGTTCGTGTGGGAGTTTAGTAGCGACAGCCACCTCGTGGGTCCACTTACCAGCGGCTGTGGACAAAGTCACTAGTGCAGTGGGGTAGTCTTTTAGGTCTCCGTGGATGCACAGGACCCCGATTTTACGGCCGGTATACTCCACAGGCCGTACCAGGGCAGCCCTTACCAGGGAGACAAGACTCCAGGAGTCCAGCAGGGCCACCGCCAGAGAATCTCCCCCCTCTACCTGACACAGATGGTTATTGTCCTGCACCTCACGGGTGCCAGTTGCACACAGCTTCCGTGCATACAAGGAGTGGCGATAGCCGTAGTTCACTTCCATCGGCTCACCCTAGTGCGGACAGTCGACCCTGAGGTGGCCTGGCTCCTGACACCTCCAGCATACCACGGGAGGCGGAACCGCAGGGGGCACATTCCGTGCAGGTCTCTCTGTCGCCGGTCGTCGGAACTGGGGTGGAGGCCTCCGGGGTTTGACTGGCCCCTTCCCAGCAAGACTCCCCTGCAGGTTTCTGGTGGCCTCGTAACGCTCCACCAGATCAACCATCTCAAGGGCATTAGTGGGGGATACCTGGCCGATCCAGTGCTGAAGGGGGTAAGGTAGGGCCCTCCAGAACGTGTCGGCCAGCAAACGGTCCAGCATAGCCGTCGGACTTAGAACCTCAGGCTGCAGCAACTTTTACAACCTGTGCAGCAACTCATAGTACTGCGGCCTGGCGGGTTCAGCCGTTTTAAAGTCCCACTGGTGGACCCGCTGAGCCCGGACCAACACATTTACCCCCAGTCTGGCCAGGATCTCCCCTTCACCGTGGGATAATCAGCAGCCTGGTCATCTGCTAAGTCAAAAATACTTGCTGGGGTCCAGACGCCAGGAACGGAGCGACGACCTCCGCCCACTGTTCTCGGGTAATTTCTCCTCACGGCCACCTTCTCGAACACCGCCAGATAGGTCTCCACATCATCCGAGGGGGTCATCTTAGGGATCGCTGCACGGACAGCTTTCCGGGCATCGTGGACGTGGTGGGACGCTCCTGCAGCTTGTAACGCCATCACGTGCTGTAGCAGTAGCTGGTTGGTCTCCCGCTGCTGCACGTTAGCCTCTATGAGAGCTTTCACAGCCGCCTCCATTTTGTCAGGGAACACAGGCTGCAACTTTGCCGGCCGAATATAGGACATCCAGTCGTGCCCAGCAAAAACAAACTTCGGCGTTCACGCCAGCCTCACTGCGCATGCCCGCATCCGACACCAAATGTGGGGAGTCGCTCTGGTAGATAGCGGTGCGGGTGCAGTACAGAGGCAAAAGGAGTCCAGTAAGTGCAGCAAACAGTGTTTAATTCACACTTGCACAACATAAACAGCATACAGTCACTTGGGGTTAATTCACACCCAGCAGAAAAACGTGAGGCAAAACAAAAAGTCAAATACAGGTTCCAGTCACCTGGGAGGTTTAGGTGCGGATTCACACCTGGCTGTCAGTCCAGCCGCAAGACAGTCGACGTCAGGCTTCCAGGCCGTCTGCACTCCTCCTTGCTGGGCTCTGGCTTCCAGCCCAGAGAACTCCCAAACTCAAATGATTCCACAGCCAACAGCAGCTCCAGGACAATCACACCACCTGCTGGTGCTGGCTGTGTTTTTAAACCCAGCCCAAAACCAGGACTGGGTCGTGGGGAGCAGCCACCCACCCTACACTTTAGCTGCTCCCGGTAAGAGCCGGCCCGGATCGGCTTTGCAGCCATGCTATTTAACAACTATGTCAGTAGCACTAGCTGCTGCTGACATCAACAAAAACGGCTATTACCTCACCGAGGCTATGAACCTCGGTGACACATACCTGCCATCCACGACGGCACCCTGCACCTTACCACAGGAGATACACTCATCGCTACTATCTGACACTACTGTCAGAGTGTGCTCTACTGTTGTGCTGAATATATGCCAAAACCGGCTGTGTTATTGTGGAAAATACACCCTCCATACCATTTAATACAACACCATATCTAGTGGTGACCCATCCTTCAACATATAGGAACTCACCAGAGTCATCATAATTTGGGACCCATTTAAAAGAACTATATATGGATCACTGGAGAGAGTTTTAACTGGACAGTCTGTACCTATATATCAAAGATTTATATATATATATATATATATATATATATAAAAGAGACTAATAACGCTGGACCTTTATCTATTATCTTTGTTATAATAATACCTTGTTGTGTTGTCAGGAGATATATAATTATTTATACCCTTTTTTTTTTTTCACACCCACCAATTTTTCCAAATATTTTTTTTTATATATGCTTTTATATTAATTACCGGATCCGGTTCTTCTCTATATCTACATTTTACTGCACATTTTAATTAATAAACTACTGTATATTTTTAACCGATATTTCCAGTGCCAAGATAAGTCAGTGCCCTCCATAACGGCTTTCTACTCACTGATAGAGATGAGCGAACACCTGGATGTTTGGGTTCGAGAGGTTCGGCCGAACTTCCGGAAAATGTCCGGGTTCGTGATTAGAGATGAGCGAACATTTAAAGCTCGTAGCCTGGGTGGTGGATACGCATCTCGCTATGGACTCACAATAGCGCATATGGAATCCATAGGCGGCTGCCACCAACCTCGAACTGTAGAACAGCTGAGGACCTGGCGTGACGTCAGTCATGTGATAGTGGGTGCGGCTCAGCACGGGATCAAATCCCGTGCTGAGCCACGCCCCCTGCACTGATCACATGACAGTGACGTCACGCCAGGTCCTTCAGCTGTTCTACAGTTCGGGTTGGTGGCAGCCGCCCCTTATGGATTCCATATGCGCTATTGTGGAATCCATAACGGGATGCGCAATTAACCACCACCCGAACCCCGAACAACGGACTTTTTTTAAATGTTCGCTCATCTCTATTCGTGATCCGAACTCAACCCGAACTTCATCCCGAACCCGAACCCCATAGAAGTCAATGGGGACCCGAACTTTTGGGCACTAAAAAGGCTGTAAAAGACTCCCGGAAAGGGCTAGAGGGCTGCAAAAGGCAGCAAAATGTAGGTAAATCCCCTGCAAACAAATGTAGATAGGGAAATGATGACTTAACATAAAAAAAATAAAAAAAATAACCAATATTAATTGGAGTTAGGTCCCATGGCACAGAATCAGGCTTCAAATCACCCACCAATGGAGAAGGTCGCTTACTATTATTTCGACCCCAGCATCCAGACAAAGGAGAGAGGTCCCATAGCATAGAATCTGGCATCATATCAACCAGCACAGGAGAAGGCCACTTTCAGTGACTTAGGCCTTAGCACCCAGACAGAGGAGTCATGTCAGATAGCACAAGCACTACATTTATACCATCCAGCACAGGAGAAGGCCACTTTTAGTTACTTTGACCCCTGCACCCAGAAAGAGAATAGAGGCCCCACAGCACATATTAAGGCATCATATCACCCACCACAGGAGTAGGCCACCATTTAGTTAACTTGACCCCTGCACCCATGTCAGCTGGTACAAGCATCAGTTTTACATCACCCAGCACAAGAGAAGGCCACTTTTAGAGACTTTGACCCCTGCACCCAGACGGAGGAGAGAGGTTTCACAGCAGAGAATCAGGCATTTAGATCACCCACCAGAGGAGTAGGCCACCATTTAATGGGACCCCGGCAACCATGTCAGATGGCACAAGTATAACATTTATATCACCCAGCACAGGAGAAGGCCACTTTTAGAGACTTTGACCCCTGCACCCAGACGGAGGAGAGAGGTTTTCACAGCAGAGAATCAGGCATTTAGATCACCCACCACAGGAGTAGGCCATCATTTAATGGGACCCCGGCAACCATGTCAGATGGCACAAGTATAACATTCATATCACCCAGCACATGACAAGGCCACTTTCAGTGAGTTAGGCCTTAGCAACGAGACAGAGGAGACAGGTCAGATAGCACAAGCATCAGTTTTACTGATCACCCACTACAGGAGTCGGCCACCTTTAGTTAATTTGATAGCTTCAACCATGTCAGATGGCACTTGTATCACATTTATATCACCCAGCACATGACAAGGCCACTTTCAGTGAGTTAGGCCTTAGCAACGAGACAGAGGAGACAGGTCAGATAGCACAAGCATCAGTTTTACATCAACCACCACAGGAGAAGGGCACTTTTAGAGACTTTGACCCCTGCAGCCACACGGAGGAGAGAGGTCCCACAGCAGAGATTCAGGCATTTATATCAGCCAGCACGGGAGAAGGCCGCTTTCAGTGACTTAGGCCTTAGCACCGACACAGAGGAGACAGGTCAGATAGCACAAGCATCAGTTTTACATCAACCACCACAGGAGAAGGGCACTTTTAGAGACTTTGACCCCTGCAGCCACACGGAGGAGAGAGGTCCCACAGCAGAGATTCAGGCATTTATATCAGCCAGCACAGGAGAAGGCCGCTTTCAGTGACTTAGGCCTTAGCACCGACACAGAGGAGACTGGTTAGATAGCACAAGCATCAGTTTTACATCAACCACCACAGGAGAAGGGCACTTTTAGAGACTTTGACCCCTGCACCCAGACGGAGGAGAGAGGTTTCACAGCAGAGAATTAGGCATTTAGATCACCCACCACAGGAGTAGGCCATCATTTAATGGGACCCCGGCAACCATGTCAGATGGCACAAGTATAACATTTATATCACCCAGCACATGGCAAGGCCACTTTCAGTGAGTTAGGCCTTAGCAACGAGACAGAGGAGACAGGTCTGATAGCACAAGCATCAGTTTTACATCAACCACCACAGGAGAAGGGCACTTTTAGAGACTTTGACCCCTGCAGCCACACGGAGGAGAGAGGTCCCACAGCAGAGATTCAGGCATTTATATCAGCCAGCACAGGAGAAGGCCACTTTCAGTGACTTAGGCATTAGCACCGACAGAGAGGAGACAGGTCAGATAGCACAAGCATCAGTTTTACATCACCCAGCACAAGAGAAGGCCACTTTTAGAGACTTTGACCCCTGCACCCAGACGGAGGAGAGAGGTTTTCACAGCACATATTAACCACATCAGCCCCCCTAGCTTAAACACCCTTAATGACCAGGCCACTTTTTACAATTCCGCACTACACTACTTTCACCGTTTATTGCTCCGTCATGCAACTTACCACCCAAATGAATTTTACCTCCTTTTCTTCTCACTAATAGAGCTTTCATTTGGTGGTATTTCATTGCTGCTGACAATTTTACTTTTTTGCTATTAATCAAAAATGACCGAAATTTTTGCAAAAATGACATTTTTCACTTTCTGTTGTAAAATTTTTCAAAAAACTACATTTCTATATAAATTTTTCTCTAAATTTATTGTTCTACATGTCTTTGATAAAAAAATCCAATAAGTGTATATTTATTGGTTTGGGTAAAAGTTATAGCGCTTACAAACTATGGTGCAAAAAGTGAATTTCGGCATTTTGAAGCAGCTCTGACTTTCTGAGCACCTGTCATGTTTCTTCAGGTGCTAGAATGCCAGGATAGTATAAATACCCCCAAATCACACCATTTTAGAAAGAAGACACCCCAAAGTATTCGCGGAGGGGCTTGGTGAGTTCATGTATCATTTCATTTTTTTCACAAGTTAGCGGAAAATGACACTTTCTGAGAAAAAAAAAAAGTTTCAATTTCTGATAACTTCTGGCAAAAAAAAAAAATCTCAGACGGACTCACTATGCCCCTCAGTGAATACCTTGGGGTGTCTACTTTCCGAAATGGGGTCATTTGTGGGGTGTGTTTACTGTTCTGGCATTTTGGGCGGGCTAAATTGTGAGTCGCCATGTAAAACCTAAAGGTACTCGTTGAATTTGGGCCCTTTGCGCACTCCAGGCTGCAACAAAGTCTCACTTATGGTATCGCCGTACTCAGGAGAAGTAGGGCAATGTGTTTTGGGGTGTATTTTTACATATACCCATGTTGGGTGAGAGAAATATCTCTGTAAATTGTCAACTTTGTATAAAAATATTTAAAAGTTGTTGTTTACAGAGATATTTTTCACACAAAGTATGGGTATATATAAAAATACACCCCAAAACACATTGCCCTACTTCTCCTGAGTACGGCGATACCACATGTGTGCCACTTTTTGCAGCCTGGGTGCGCAAAAGGGCCCTAAAACAATGAGTACCTTTAGGATTTCACAGGGCATTTTTACGCATTTGGATTCCAGACTTCTTCTCACGCTTTAGGGGCCTCTGAAATGCCAGGACAGTATAAATACCTCACATGTGACCCATTTGGAAAGAAGACACCCCAAGGTATTCTGTGAGGGTATGGTGAGTTCATGTAAAATTTGATTTTTGTCACAAGTTAGTGGAATATGAGACTTTGTAAAAACAAAATAAAAAAAAAAAATTAATTTCCGCTGACTTTTGCCAAAAATAAAAATTCTGTGGACTCACCATGCCCCTCACGGAATACCTTGGGGTGTCTTCTTTCCAAAATGGGGTCACATGTGGGGTATTTATACTCACCTGGCATTTTAGGGGCCCCTAAAGTGTGAGAATCCAAATGCATAAAAATGGCCTGTGAAATCCTAAAGGTACTCATTGGTTTTAGGCCCCTTTGCGCACTCCAGGCTGCAAAAAGTGTCACTCATGTGGTATCGCCGCACTCAGGAGAAGTAGGGCAAGTGTTTGGGGTGTATTTTTATATATACCCATACTGCGTGTGAGAAATATCGCTGTAAACAACAACTTTTTACATTTTTTTATTCAAAGTTGTCAATTTACAGAGATATTTCTCTCACCCAGTATGGGTATATGTAAAAATACACCCCAAAACACATTGCCCTACTTCTCCTGTGTGACACTTTTTTGCAGCCAAGATGCGCAAAGTGGCCCAAATTCCAATGAGTACCTTTTAGGAGGGCATTTTTACGCATTTTTCTTCTCACGCTTTAGGGCCCCTAAAATGCCAGGGCAGTAGAAATACCCCACATGTGACCCCATTTTGGAAAGAAGACACCCCAAGGTATTCCATGAGGGGCATGGCGAGTTCATAGAAGATTTTTTTTTTGGCACAAGTTAGTGGAAATTGATTTTTTATTGTTTTTTCTCACAAAGTCTCCCTTTCCGCTAACTTTTGACAAAAAGTTTAATTTTTCATGGACTCATTATGCCCCTCAGCGAATACCTTGGGGTGTCTTCTTTCCAAAATGGGGTCACATGTGGGGTATTTATACTGCCCTGGCATTTTAGGGGCTCTAAAGCGTGAGAAGAAAAATGCTTAAAAATGCCCTCCTAAAAGGTACTCGTTGAATTTGGGCCCCTTTGCTAACTTAGAGTCACATGCAAAAGTGTCACATATGTGGTATTGCCAGTACTCAGGAGAAGTAGGCGATGTTTAGGGTGTATTTACATATACTCATGCTGGTGAGAGAAATATCTCTGTAAATTGACAACTTTGAATAAAATTTTTAAAAAGTTGTCGCTACAGCGATATTTCTCACACCCAGCATGGGTATATGTAAAAATACACCCCAAAACACATTGCCCTACTTCTCCTGAGTTCGGCGATACCACATAAGTGACACTTTTTGCAGCCAAGATGCGCAAAGGGGCCCTAAAACCAATGAGTACCTTTAGGATTTCACAGGCCATTTTTACGCATTTGGATTCTCACGCTTTAGGACCCCTAAAATGCCAGGGCAGTATAAATACCCCACAAGTGACCCCATTGTGGAAAGAAGACACCCCAAGGTATTCTGTGAGGGGCATGGCGAGTTCACAGAAAAAAAAAAATTTGGCACAAGTTAGCGGAAATTGTTTTTTTTTGTTTTTTTTTACAGTCTCATATTCCACTAACTTGTGACAAAAATAAAATTTTACATGAACTCACCATACCCCTCACGGAATACCTTGGGGTGTCTTCTTTCTAAAATGGGGTCACATGTGGGTTTTTGTACTGCCCTTGCATTTGAGGGTCTCCGCAATCATTACACGTATGGCCAGCATTAGGAGTTTCTGCGATTCTCCGTATATTGAGCATACGGGTAATGAGATTTTTTTTCTCCATTCAGCCTCTGCGCTGAAAAAAAAAAAAAATGAACGGCACAGATTTTTTCATTCGCGTCGGTCAATGTGGATGAAAAAATCTCTGCCAAAATCAGTGACTGCGGTGCGGTGGGCTGGGCGCTAGCTACCTAACAAGTAGCTAGCTAACTGGCGGTGATAGGGGACCCTTATGCCCCATTCACACGTCCGAAATTCTGTTTGCGGAACGGAATTGCGGACCCATTCATTTCTATGGGGACAGACTTTGTCCCGCTCGGATCCGGAATTACGGATCCGCGCTTCCGGGTCTGCACTTCCGTTCCGCAAAAATATAAAACATGTCCTATTCTTGTCCGCAATTGCAATTGCGGACAAGAAAAAGCATTTTCTATATAGTTCTGGCAATGTGCGGATCTGCAAAATGCGGAAAGCACATTGCCGGTGTCCGTGTTTTGAGGATCTGCGGATCGGATCCGCGGATCGGATCCGCGGATCCGTGAATTCACGGATCCGTGAATCCACGGATCCGCAAAACACATATGGACGCCTTACAAGGGGTGTGATCAATGACAGGGGGGTGATCAGGGGGTCTAGATGGGGTGATCAAGGGGTTAATAGGTGAGGGGGGGTGGGGGGGGTTAGTGTAGTGTTTGGTGCAACTTTACTGTGTTACCTGGTCCTCTGGTGGTCGATCCCAGCAAATGGGACCACCAGAGGACCAGGTAGCAGCTATATCAGACGCTGTTCATAAAACAGCGTCTGATATAGCAGTTTGATGCGATTTTATTCGAATCTACAGCCTGCCAGCGCTTCTCTGTTCACAGGAAATCTCGGCTCTCACGAGATGACGCGCCGACGCGTCAACTCAGAGCTACAGGACCGCCCGCAGGACGCATCCCTGCGTTAGGCGGTCCTGTAGTAGTTAAGGCCTTATATCACCCACCACAGGAGTAGGCCACCATTTAGTTAATTTGACCCCTGCAACCATGTCAGATGGCACAAGCATCAGTTTTACATCACCCAGCACAAGAGAAGGCCACTTTTAGAGACTTTGACCCCTGCACCCAGACGGAGGAGAGAGGTTTTCACAGCACATATTAAGGCCTCATATCACCCACCACAGGAGTAGGCCACCATTTAGTTAATTTGACCCCTGCAACCATGTCAGATGGCACAAGCATCATTTTTACATCACCCAGCACAAGAGAAGGCCACTTTTAGAGACTCTGACCCCTGCACCCAGACGGAGGAGAGAGGTCCCACAGCAGAGATTCAGGCATTTATATCAGCCAGCACAGGAGAAGGCCACTTTCAGTGTCTTAGGCCTTAGCACTGACACAGAGGAGACAGGTCAGATAGCACAAGCATCAGTTTTACATCAACCACCACAGGAGAAGGGCACTTTTAGAGACTTTGACCCCTGCAGCCACACGGAGGAGAGAGGTCCCACAGCAGAGATTCAGGCATTTATATCAGCCAGCACAGGAGAAGGCCACTTTCAGTGACTTAGGCCTTAGCACCGACACAGAGGAGACAGGTCAGATAGCACAAGCATCAGTTTTACATCAACAACCACAGGAGAAGGGCACTGTTAGAGACCTTGACCCCTGCAGCCACATGGAGGAGAGAGGTCCCACAGCAGAGAATCAGGCATCATGTCAACCACCACAGGAGTAGACCACCTTTTGTTTCTTTGACCCCTGCACCCAGAAAGAGGAGAGAGGTCCCACAGCAGAGAATCAGGCATTTCGATCACCCACCACAGGAGAAGGCCGCTTTCATTGACTTTGGCCCCCTGCACCCACACAAAGGAGACATGTCAGACAGCACAAGTATGACATTCATATCACCCAGCACAGGAGAAGGACACTTTCATGTACTTTGGCCCCGGAACCCAGACAGAGGGAAGGTTCATTCAACTCTGGGTTGCACCCCAAGATCCTACTTAATTTCAAAAATTGATTTTTCAATGAAGAAGTGGCCAGGAGTACAAGACAACATGGTTTAAGGCAGTTATTAAGGACTACTCTGCACAAAGGAGGGTCAGATCTTGTGGGATCCATGCCTGGTTCATTTTTATAAACGTCAGCTTGTCCACGTTGGCTGCGGACAGGCGGCTGCGTTTGTCAGTAATGACGCCCCCTGCCGTGCTGAATACACGTTCAGATAAAACGCTGGCCGCCGGGCAGGCCAGCACCTCCAAGGCATAACATGCTAATTCTGGCCACGTGGACAATTTGGAAA
Organism: Bufotes viridis; assembly: GCA_033119425.1. Classification (NCBI taxonomy): domain Eukaryota; kingdom Metazoa; phylum Chordata; class Amphibia; order Anura; family Bufonidae; genus Bufotes; species Bufotes viridis. Next base: position 194,534,455 of record CM065593.1, on the reverse strand, counting down.
CCCAGAATTCGAATGGGGCCGAACCATCCATCAGTACTTGGAGTTGTGTGCAGACGTACTGTTCAACCATGTTAGTGAAATGTTGCCTCCTGCTAACACGTTCCGTATCAGGTGGTGGGGCAGTTAGCTGTGGCGTGGAGACAAAACTTTTCCACATTTCTGCCATGCTAACCCTGCCCTCAGAGGAGCTGGCCGTGACACTGCTGCGTGGGCGACCTCTAGCTCCTCCTCTGCCTTGGCCTTGGCCTTCCACCTGTTCCCCTGTGACAGTTGGGAATGCTCTCAGGAGCGCTGCCTACCAGTGTGCGCTGTACTCGCGCATCTTCCTATCACGCTCCAGTGCAGGAAGTAAAGTGGGCACATTGTCTTTGTACCGGGGATCCAGCAGGGTGGCAACCCAGTAGTCAGCACACGTTAAAATGAGGGCAACTCTGCTGTCGTTGCGCAGGCACTGCAGCATGTAATCGCTCATATGTGCAAGGCTCCCCAGAGGTAAGGACAAGCTGTCCTCTGCGGGAGGCGTATCGTCATCATCCTCTGTATCCCCCCAGCCACGCACCAGGGATGTGCCTGCGCTGTGCTGGGTGCCACCCCGCTGTGAACCTGCTTCATCCTCATCCTCCTCCACCTCCTCCTCATCCTCCTCGTCCTCCAGTAGTGGTCCCTGGCTGGCCACATTTGTACCTGCCCTCTGCTGTTGCAAAAAACCTCCCTCTGAGCCACTTCTAACAGACTAGCCTGAAAGTGCTAAAAACGACCCATCATCCTCCTCCTCCTCCTCCTGGCCCTGGCCCACCTCCTCTTCCATCATCGCCCTAAGCGTTTTCTCTAGGAGACATAGAATTGGTATTGTCACGCTGATAACAGTGTCATCGCCACTGGCCATGCTGGTGGCGTACTCGAAACAGCGCAACAAGGCACACAGGTCTCGCATGGAGGCCCAATCATTGGTGGTGAAGTGGTGCTGTTCCGCAGTGCGACTGACCCGTGCGTGCTGCAGCTGAAACTCCACTATGGCCTGCTGCTGCTCGCACAGTCTCTCCAGCATGTGCAAGGTGGAGTTCCACCGGGTGGGCACGTCGCATATTAGGTGGTGAGCGGGAAGGCCGAAGTTCCGCTGTAGCGCTGACAGGCGAGCAGCGGCAAGATGTGATCGCCGGAAGCGTGCACAGACGGCCCGCACTTTATGCAGCAGCTCTGACATGTCTGGGTAGTTGTGAATGAACTTTTGCACCACCAAATTCAGCACATGCGCCAGGCAAGGGATGTGCGTCAAACCGGCTAGTCCCAGAGCTGCCACGAGATTTCGCCCATTATCGCACACCACCAGGCCGGGCTTGAGGCCCACCGGCAGCAACCACTGGTCGGTCTGTTGTTCAATACCCCGCCACAACTCCTGCGCGGTGTGGGGCCTGTCCCCCAAACATATGAGTTTCAGAATGGCCTGCTGAGGTTTACCCCGGGCTGTGCTGAAGTTGGTGGTGAAGGTGTGTGGCTGACTGGATGAGCTGGTGGAAGCAGAGGAGGAGGAGGAAGCCGAGTAGGAGGAGGAGGCTACAGGAGGCAAAGAATGATGCCCTGTGATCCTTGGCGGCGGAAGGACGTGCGCCAAGGAACTCTCCGCCTGGGGCCCAGCCGCCACTACATTTACCCAGTGGGCAGTTAGGGAGATATAGCGTCCCTGGCCGTGCTTACTGGTCCACGTATCTGTGGTTAGGTGGACCTTGCCACAAATGGCGTTGCGCAGTGCACACTTGATTTTATCGGACACTTGCATGTGCAGGGAAGGCACGGCTGTCTTGGAGAAGTAGTGGCGGCTGGGAAACACATAGGTTTGAGAGATGGAGAGCTGAACGCTGCTGTGTGAAATAGTGGAGACGCTAGGTGACGGTGGCGGTGGTGGTGGTGGTGTCGGTGGCACATCCTCTGTTTGCTGCTCGGCAGGTGGCAACATTCCTCTCGAGGCGGAAACCGAGGCAGCAGCGGTAGAGGGAGCAGGGGGAGCCTGAGCGGGTTCCTTGTTTTTAAGGTGTGTACTCCACTGCAGTTCATGCTTTGCATGTAGATGCCTGATCATGCAGGTGGTGCTCAGGTTAAGAACGTTAATGCCTCGCCTCAGGGACTGATGGCACAGCGTGCAAACCACTCTGGTCTTGTCGTCAGCACATTGTTTGAAGAAGTGCCATGCCAGGGAACTCCTTGAAGATGCCTTTGGGGTGCTGGGTCCCTGTTGGCGCTTGCCAATAGCAGGCGAACTCTCTGGACGGCGGCTGTTCTGCTTTTGCCCCTTGCTCCCTCTTTGACTTCGCTGTTGTCTCGGTCTCACCACTGCCTCTTCCTCTGAACTATTTAAGACAGCGGCACGACCTTCAGTCCATGTGGGGTCTAAGACCACATCGTCCTCTGCATCGTCTTCCACCCAGTCTTCCTCCCTGACCTCCTCCTGTTCAGTCTGCACACTGCAATAAGACGCGGCAGTGGGCACCAGTGTTTCGTCATCATCAGAGACTCGGTCACTCTGCTGTGGTGGTATTCCCATGTCCTCATCATCTGGATACATAAGTGGTTGTGCGTCAGTGCATGGAATGTCTTCCACCGCTGGGGAAGGGCTAGGTGGACGCCCCTGGAAAACCGTGGGAGCAGAGTCTTCAAATAAAATAAGAGACTGCTGCATAACTTGAGGCTCAGCCAGTTTCCCTGATATGCATGGGGGTGATGTGACAGACTGATGGGCTTGGTTTTTAGGTGCCGCCTGTGCGCTTTCCGCAGAAGACTGGGCGGAAGACAATGTGGTGAACGTGCTGGAAGCACTGTCGGCCACCCAATCGACTAATGCATTTACCTGCTCAGGCCTTACCATCCTCATAACGGCATTGGGCCCCACCAAATATCGCTGTAAATTCTGCAGGCTACTTGAGGGAGTTGGTTCACTACTTTGTGCGTCTGAGGCCGAACGGCCACGTCCTCTGCCAGCAACAGAGGCTCCACGGACACCACCACGACCGCGTCCTCGTCCCTTAATAGAATGTTTCCTCATTGTTGCGATTTAACTCGCACCACAATAAAATATATTATTTTTTAGCCCCAAAATTCCCACACTGGAAGATATAATTCCTTTTTCCGGTATTAATTACAAGAAAACTGCTGCAAATTGGACACCAGAATTTTTAATATGCTAGTTTTGGTACATAGGTTCCCACACGGGGAGATCTAATTCCTTTTTACAGGAGTAAAAACGTGAGGCCTACTGTTTCTGGTCTAACTAACACCAGATTGATTAAATTGGCCTTTTTTCACCAAAATTACAACACTGGACAATGTAATGCCTTTTTGCGGTATTAATTGCAAGAAGACTGCTGCTAATTGGACACCAGAATTTTTAAAATGCTAGTTTGTGTACATAAATTCCCACACAGGAAGATATAATTCCTTTTTCCAGTATTAATTACAAGAAAACTGCTGCAAATTGGACACCAGAATTTTTAATATGCTAGTTTTGGTTCATAGATTCCCACACGGGGAGATATAATTCCTTTTTACAGGAGTAAAAACGTGAGGCCAACTATTTCTGGTGTAACTAACACCAGATTGATTAAATTGGCCTTTTTTTCACCAAAATTACAACACTGGACAATGTAATGCCTTTTTGCGGTATTAATTCCTTTTTACAGGAGTAAAAACGTGAGGCCTACTGTTTCTGGTGTAACTAACACCAGATTGATTAAATTGGCCTTTTTTTCACCAAAATTACAACACTGGACAATGTAATGCCTTTTTGCGGTATTAATTACAAGAAGACTGCTGCTAATTTGACACCAGAATTTTTAAAATGCTAGTTTGTGTACATAAATTCCCACACTGGAAGATATAATTCCTTTTTCCGGTATTAATTACAAGAAAACTGCTGCAAATTGGACACCAGAATTTTTAATATGCTAGTTTTGGTACATAGGTTCCCACACGGGGAGATATAATTCCTTTTTACAGGAGTAAAAACGTGAGGCCTACTGTTTCTGGTCTAACTAACACAAGAATGATTAAATTGGCCTTTTTTTCACCAAAATTACAACACTGGACAATGTAATGCCTTTTTGCGGTATTAATTCCTTTTTACAGGAGTAAAAACGTGAGGCCTACTGTTTCTGGTCTAACTAACACCAGATTGATTAAATTGGCCTTTTTTTCACCAAAATTACAACACTGGACAATGTAATGCCTTTTTGCGGTATTAATTACAAGAAGACTGCTGCTAATTGGACACCAGAATTTTTTAAATGCTAGTTTGTGTACATAAATTCCCACACTGGAAGATATAATTCCATTTTCCGGTATTAATTACAAGAAAACTGCTGCAAATTGGACACCAGAATTTTTAATATGATAGTTTTGGTACATAGATTTCCACACGGGGAGATATAATTCCTTTTTACAGGAGTAAAAACGTGAGGCCTACTGTTTCTGGTCTAACTAACACCAGATTGATTAAATTGGCCTTTTTTTCACGAAAATTAAAACACTGGACAATGTAATGCCTTTTTGCGGTATTAATTACAAGAAGACTGCTGCTAATTGGACACCAGAATTTTTTAAATGCTAGTTTGTGTACATAAATTCCCACACTGGAAGATATAATTCATTTTTCCGGTATTAATTACAAGAAAACTGCTTCAAATTGGACACCAGAATTTCTAATATGCTAGTTTTGGTACATAGGTTCCCACACGGGGAGATATAATTCCTTTTTACAGGAGTAAAAACGTGAGGCCTACTGTTTCTAGTCTAACTAACACCAGATTGATTAAATTGGCCTTTTTTTCACCAAAATTACAACACTGGACAATGTAATGCCTTTTTGCGGAATTAATTCCTTTTTACAGGAGTAAAAACGTGAGGCCTACTGTTTCTGGTCTAACTAAAACCAGATTGATTAAATTGGCCTTTTTATCACCAAAATTACAACACTGGACGATGTAATGCCTTTTTGCGGTATTAATTACAAGAAGACTGCTGCTAATTGGACACCAGAATTTTTAAAATGCTAGTTTGTGTACATAAATTCCCACACGGGAAGATATAATTCCTTAATCCGGTATTAATTACAAGAAAACTGCTGCAAATTGGACACCAGAATTTTTAATATGCTAGTTTTGGTACATAGGTTCCCACACGGGGAGATATAATTCCTTTTTACAGGAGTAAAAACGTGAGGCCTACTGTTTCTGGTCTAACTTCACTGTAAGAGCAGTGAGACTATGGAACTCTCTGCCTGAGGAGGTGGTGATGGTGAGTACAATAAAGGAATTCAAGAGGGGCCTGGATGTATTTCTGGAGTGTAATAATATTACAGGCTATAGCTACTAGAGAGGGGTCGTTGATCCAGGGAGTTATTCTGATTGCCTGATTGGAGTCGGGAAGGAATTTTTTTTTCCCCTTAAGTGAGGAAAATTGGCTTCTGCCTCACAGGGGTTTTTTGCCTTCCTCTGGATCAACTTGTAGGAAACAGGCCGAACTGGATGGACAAATGTCTTTTTTCGGTCTTATATACTATGTTACTATGTTACTAACTAACACCAGATTGATTAAATTGGCCTTTTTTTCACCAAAATTACAACACTGGACAATGTAATGCCTTTTTGCAGTATTAATTCCTTTTTACAGGAATAAAAACGTGAGGCCTACTGTTTCTGGTGTAACTAACACCAGATTGATTAAATTGGCCTTTTTTTCACCAAAATTACAACACTGGACAATGTAATGCCTTTTTGCGGTATTAATTACAAGAAGACTGCTGCTAATTGGACACCAGAATTTTTTAAATGCTAGTTTGTGTACATAAATTCCCACACTGGAAGATATAATTCCTTTTTCCGGTATTAATTACAAGAAAACTGCTGCAAATTGGACACCAGAATTTTTAATATGATAGTTTTGGTACATAGATTTCAACACGGGGAGATATAATTCCTTTTTACAGGAGTAAAAACGTGAGGCCTACTGTTTCTGGTCTAACTAACACCAGATTGATTAAATTGGCCTTTTTTTCACCAAAATTACAACACTGGACAATGTAATGCCTTTTTGCCGTATTAATTACAGGAAGACTGCTGCTAATTGGACACCAGAATTTTTAAAATGCTAGTTTGTGTACATAAATTTCCACACTGGAAGATATAATTCCTTTTTCCGGTATTAATTACAAGAAAACTGCTGCAAATTGGACACCAGAATTTCTAATATGCTAGTTTTGGTACATAGGTTCCCACACGGGGAGATATAATTCCTTTTTACAGGAGTAAAAACGTGAGGCCTACTGTTTCTGGTCTAACTAACACCAGATTGATTAAATTGGCCTTTTTTTCACGAAAATTACAACACTGGACAATGTAATGCCTTTTTGCGGTATTAATTGCAAGAAGACTGCTGCTAATTGGACACCAGAATTTTTAAAATGCTAGTTTGTGTACATAAATTCCCACACTGGAAGATATAATTCCTTTTTCCGGTATTAATTACAAGAAAACTGCTGCAAATTGGACACCAGAATTTTTAATATGCTAGTTTTGGTACATAGATTTCCACACGGGAGATATAATTCCTTTTACAGGAGTAAAACTTGAGGCCTACTGTTTCTGGTCTAACTAACACCAGATTGATTAAATTGGCCTTTTTTTCACCAAAATTACAACACTGGACAATGTAATGCCTTTTTGCGGTATTAATTACAAGAAGACTGCTGCTAATTGGACACCAGAATTTTTAATATGCTAGTTTTAGTACATAGGTTCCCACACGGGGAGATATAATTCCTTTTTACAGGAGTAAAAACGTGAGGCCTACTGTTACTGGTCTAACTAACACCAGATTGATTAAATTGGCCTTTTTTTCACCAAAATTACAACACTGGACGATGTAATGCCTTTTTGCGGTATTAATTACAAGAAGACTGCTGCTAATTGGACACCAGAATTTTTAAAATGCTAGTTTGTGTACATAAATTCCCACACTGGAAGATATAATTCCTTTTTCCGGTATTAATTACAAGAAAACTGCTGCAAATTGGACACCAGAATTTTTAATATGCTAGTTTTGGTACATAGGTTCCCACACGGAGATATAATTCCTACTTACAGGAGTAAAAACGTGAGGCCTACAGTTTCTGGTCTAACTAACACCAGATTGATTAAATTGGCCTTTTTTTCACCAAAATTACAACACTGGACAATGTAATGCCTTTTTGCGGTATTAATTCCTTTTTACAGGAGAAAAAACGTGAGGCCTACTGTTTCTGGTCTAACTAACACCAGATTGATTAAATTGGCCTTTTTTTCACCAAAATTACAACACTGGACAATGTAATGCCTTTTGCGGTATTAATTCCTTTTACAGGAGTAAAATGTGAGGCCTACTGTTTCTGGTCTAACTAACACCAGATTGATTAAATTGGCCTTTTTTTCACCAAAATTACAACACTGGACGATGTAATGCCTTTTGCGGTATTAATTACAAGAAAACTGCTGCTAATTGGACACCAGAATTTTTAAAATGCTAGTTTTGGTACATAAATTTCCACACGGGGAGATATAATTCCTTTTTACAGGAGTAAAAACTTGAGGCCTACTGTTTCTGGTCTAACTAACACCAGATTGATTAAATTGGCCTTTTTTTCACCAAAATTACAACACTGGACAATGTAATGCCTTTTTGCGGTATTAATTACAAGAAGACTGCTGCTAATTGGACACCAGAATTTTTAATATGCTAGTTTTGGTACATAGGTTCCCACACGGGGAGATATATTTCCTTTTTACAGGAGTAAAAACGTGAAGCCTACTGTTTCTGGTCTAACTAACACCAGATTGTTTAAATTGGCCTTTTTTCACGAAAATTACAACACTGGACAATGTAATGCCTTTTGCGGTATTAATTACAAGAAGACTGCTGCTAATTGGACACCAGAATTTTTAAAATGCTAGTTTGTGTACATAAATTCCCACACGGAAGACATAATTCCTTTTTCCGGTATTAATTACAAGAAAACTGCTGCAAATTGGACACCAGAATTTTTAATATGCTAGTTTTGGTACATAGGTTCCCACACGGAGAGATATAATTCCTTTTACAGGAGTAAAAACGTGAGGCCTACTGTTTCTGGTCTAACTAACACCAGATTGATTAAATTGGCCTTTTTTTACCAAAATTACAACACTGGACAATGTAATGCCTTTTGCGGTATTAATTCCTTTTACAGGAGTAAAACGTGAGGCCTACTGTTTCTGGTCTAACTAACACCAGATTGATTAAATTGGCCTTTTTTTCACCAAAATTACAACACTGGACAATGTAATGCCTTTTGCGGTATTAATTACAAGAAGACTGCTGCTAATTGGACACCAGAATTTTTAAATGCTAGTTTGTGTACATAAATTCCCACACTGGAAGATATAATTCCTTTTTCCGGTATTAATTACAAGAAAACTGCTGCAAATTGGACACCAGAATTTTTAATATGATAGTTTTGGTACATAGATTTCCACACGGGGAGATATAATTTCTTTTTACAGGAGTAAAAACGTGAGGCCTACTGTTTCTGGTCTAACTAACACCAGATTGATTAAATTGGCCTTTTTTTCACCAAAATTACAACACTGGACAATGTAATGCCTTTTTGCGGTATTAATTACAGGAAGACTGCTGCTAATTGGACACCAGAATTTTTAAAATGCTAGTTTGTGTACATAAATTTCCACACTGGAAGATATAATTCCTTTTTCCGGTATTAATTACAAGAAAACTGCTGCAAATTGGACACCAGAATTTTTAATATGCTAGTTCTGGTACATAGATTCCCACACGGGAGATATAATTCCTTTTACAGGAGTAAAAACGTGAGGCCTACTGTTTCTGGTCTAACTAACACCAGATTGATTAAATTGGCCTTTTTTCACCAAAATTACAACACTGGACAATGTAATGCCTTTTGCGGTATTAATTCCTTTTACAGGAGAAAACGTGAAGCCTCCTGTTTCTGGTCTAACTAACACCAGATTGATTAAATTGGC